>JASCQX010000009.1:8988582-9001580 GCA_030264415.1 Sardinella fimbriata
AATAAAATGAATAGTTTTAATAAAATGACAATCATAACACACAGGGATACATCATACACATTCATACATATTGTAGGCTACACAATTATTATTTTCACACTTCTTGTGCTGTTAATACATCCTCATCAAACGAGTAAAAACACATTGTTAACTGTAGCACCAGATATAACCGGACGACATAACCCATGCACACTTAATTGAAGTGTTCTGTCATATGCCAACAAGAGATGTCGGAAACTAGATGCAGAGTCCCTTTTTATGAGAAGAGTGGTGAAACATGTCAGAAGTTTTCACAAAACTGAATCAGGAAGAGCAGTGTGAAATCAACAGGAGGGAATTAGTGGCAAGGTCAGGTGAGCCAAATGGAATGCCTCACCTGGCTGGGCGGGTTTAACAAAACACAGGGTAAATCGATTTTCAGAGATGGTTAAAAATCACTTTCGGGCTCAGAACAGCACACACTTCATGCACTTTGTTGTTTTCTCTTGGCTAAGGAGGCCGAGCTGAGAGGTGGCCAGCTTGTCAATCAGTTTCCAGAAGTCTGAAAAACTGACTCCACCTCCGTCCTCCACGCCCATCTCTTGCAGGATCGTACTCATGCCCTCGCCCTCACCTGTGGTCTGGGATGATGATATGTTCATGTTTACCAAGGATGACAAACTGAGAAGAATTCTGACTAACGGCTTACTAAGTGGTCCAAGAATGCTATGACTTCCTGAATGAACAGTGTTGCCTTTTTAATGTCTATGGCATGAAGGTCTATGCTAGGCTATTACCGTTTTTTTTTCAGTCTCCATCTCTTACAATCTATCAATACTATTTGTTCGTTTTTTTCAAGACGAATTTCATTCCTAGATAAGTTACAAGTTATGTCAGTTAACATATTTATGAAAAAAAGATAGCATGACCAGATGTAAAATACAACAATAGGGCCTATCTGCAATGTTGTAAACCAAAATACACATTTCTTTCATGTACCTCATGAGTACAGGCCATGATGATATAAATCCAAGTTTGAGGCAGTTCTTACCTTAGCCAGGTTTGGCAACTGGCTGCTTAGAAGGCCCTTAAACTCGTCCACCTTTAGGGTGGGGCTGTTATCAGCTGAGGCATCATGAAACTTGCTGACCAGCGTGTAGAGGGCCTGTTCCAAATCGGAGTACTGAAGAGGTAGATAATTTAAGTTTTAGTAAATCATCTCCATCATAAATCTCTCTCCCTAACTTTCTGAAGGAGAAAGAAATAGCTTTTTTTCCCAGAAAGATAGACTAAATGGCAACCACAATTGTAAGCCATTCCAAATAAACAGTCCCTCTCAACGGCGATATAACATTAATGTTAAAGTAGGCCTAAATAAAGTCCTTTAAGTTTTTAAAATTGTGTAGGCCTAATACATGGCTATTATGTCTGAAAAGCAATAGTTCTTGGTCAGCTATGAAATTGTCTTAACACAACTCAAAGTGGTATAAAATAATATTAAGATCTTCTTGAATGGAGAAGAATGCACAATACTCATACTCAATTTTTTATTTCTATATTTTTGTTGTTGTTGTGCCTAGGCTGCTAATACTTTAGCAGTAGCCTATAAAACAAAAAGGTCTAGCCTATTTGAAGCCGCCACACCTGTGTCAGACAATGTTGACACACTGCTGTTCAGTATTTACTTTTAAGGTGTTACAGAGAAAACAATTTAGCCTGTAATTCTTTTTCCTTTCTTTAACCAGGCAAAAGAGTCATTCTTCTTCTTCTTCTTATTATTATTATTATTAGGCTATTTATTTAAATTATCTGGCTGTACATGGTAGGCTATGTGTTATTCCAGGCGTCGCAATTGATAAGAATCTCTAAATATCGTATGCCAATATATTTTCACGAGAAGCTACAAAGTAGCTTAGGCTCCCACTTGAAGCTCTTGCCTGCAGACATTTGATTGATTCCCCGTGCCTTCCATTTATGCGCACTGACGGCAACAGACTTTGCAAAATGCCTAGCACTGCACATCAAAATGTTAAACAATTAGACAATGGAACCAACACTCATGAGTGGTCATGTAGTCAACAAATGGCAACATGAACGTTCTTCCCGGTCATCTTGTACAAACATTGCGAATAGTCAATTCATTTTTTTGAAGTTACACGACCATGGGAGCGACCTATGCCGCCCAAATAGAACAGTAATTGTCTAGCAAGAGATAAGCTGATAGAGTGAATATTTTACATTTATTGTGGGCACATCAAGCCTAAACTGGAGTGATTCCTGAAAACATTCTTAAACTAGCTGCTGAAACTTATCACGATGCGCATACATGAAACAGAAATTCCCCCAATGATCTGTCATACAAAAACACGCACTCGCCAAAGTGACCCACCTTAGTCGCCATTTGAATCCGTTTAACGAAGTCGAGAAGCAAGCAACCACCACCTTGTTCAAAGTTCTGAGGAAGTATATTTTATAGGCTCTTTCCTCTTGGCGTCAAACAGCCTTTCCGACGCTGATCTCGAATCCTCCCACTGAAAGAATTGGATCCATCCCACCTTCCACGTCAGTCAATGAAATGCAAGAAACTATGCAAAGTAAATGCGTTTCGGGATTGACTGGGAACTGGGTATTGCGCAACACTCTGTACTTGAATTCGCACTGAGATGTATGTCTTATTTTTATTTCGTTTTTTTTTATATTAAGTTGAGGAAGGGCCCAATTTGTCACTGGCAGGCTTAGGGTTAACTGAAGGATATTTATTTTCTGAGACAAAAAGGAAATGTAATTTGTGCATTTATTCCACTGTCAACTTGCTTTCAGAGTGGGGTGTGAAACCACGACAGCTCTTTCATTCCACAGAATGTACCTTACTTGAGCATTTAAAATCTTAAGTAAAAGTTCAAAACCACTTGTCCTGAACGTGAAGGAATGACGCTTACGACGCTACAGGCTCATACCGCACATTCCTGAAGCAGTAAGATGCAGAAATATGAACCAAAACCAAACTCGCTCACCCACATTCTATTTGATATGGGGAAGTTCTGACAAATGCCATTTGTGCATGCTTTGTTTTACAACTCAGTGGCTATATGCAGACAATAACTTGATAAAACCACAGCTCTGAAAATGGAGGGCAACCAAAACAGTTTTTCCTTTAGTTAAAGCACAAATTTGTTTGAAAGGGGAAACCAAATCTTCAATAGGCATCCAAAATAGTCTTTATTTGCAAACAAACAATTTGTTGTGGATTTGGTGCAGACATATACCTCAGAAGGAAGGTGACCTTCTTGTTACTGTGTGAAGTTACTGTGAGATAGAGCTTTGTACTATAACAGTGTCTAGGTTGATTTCTTCAGAATGATTTCTGGACTGTGTGTTAGGAAGATGACTTTCACAATCATTCTGCTGAATTTCAAGGGATTTTCCAGATAAAATCTTGAAGAGAGATTTGCTGTTCATGGTGTTGGTTTCTGAGTCCTGGTATGACATGTCTGGCACACTAAGGACATGCACACACATGCATACCACATACCACACACACACACACACACACACACACACACAGAGAAAGAAAGAGAGAGAGAGAGAGAGAGAGAGAGAAAGAAAGAGAGAGAGAGTACATATTGTTTATTTAAGTTAACTGGGTAAAGTGAAGACAAAAGCCCATGGAGAGTTTAGTCAATTTAAATAGCCAGTTCTGCTCTGGTAGCCTACCTGTTATGTGTATCAGAATCATAGATGGCAGGATCGCTGTCACTCTCTTCTGCTGTGCACTCCTGCCCTTTGCTCTCGCACTGCCCAGTTACTGGCCGTCTCCTCGTTGCCACGGAAATGCGCCTCTTCATCAGCCTCCTGCGGTCCCTGCTCTGACTGATGTGAGGAGAGGTGAGAGCACCGGCCCAGAGACTGACCTGCTCATCATCACTGGAGTCTCTAAAAGGGACAGACACATTACAAAGAATATGGATCAGGGCTAAAGAAAGTCTCATTTCTACACATCTGAACGACCGTGTCTGGACAGCCAGAACATACTTATGGTTATATACTGACCAACTAATGTTGGTTGTGATGGAAAAATACTGATTTTGACATTTTCATCTACACCCAGTATGCTTCTCAGTGTTGGTTTATCTTTCCTTTCCTGACATAACTTACAGCTCTTCCTCACTGTCCTCCTGGAATGTCAGGGGCCCCATGCACACAGCACAGATGTTGTCCATACTCTTAAAACATTGCAGGCAGTACAGCCCTGGGAAGAAAACAGACCTCTAAGCTTAGCCTAAAACTAGTCTCTCTTCGGTACTGGTTTTGAACTTGCTTACTGTACTACACAACACATCCAATGTGGCAAAGACACAAGGGAAGACACACTTCAAGGTGTCTTGAACGATACCTTTGCACTGTGGGGTAGAACAGACATGGGCTTTAGGATCATCTTTGCCCTCCAACACATTTCCACAGGCCAGGCAGGGCTGGTCAAAGGCCCCCAGGTATCGAGCCACCCTTGACGCTCCTGGGAGACTGGGGGCATACAAAAGGCTTACATGAGGCACCACACCCAGCATGGTCTGTTGACATGGTAATAAAGGGATTGACAAAGACCTGTCTCCGACTTGGTTCTTACATTGAGGCCAAGGCCCTCAGGAAAGTACCGGACTGTCCATCCTCCTTGCTTTTGGCCACAAACCTCAGCAAGTTTTTCTGGATAGACGACCGCTGGGTAAGGATACGCTGATGCAATGCATGGACCCTCTCCTAAAACACACACACACACACACACACACACAAGACAATCTGTTGACGGTCAAAGCGGAACTACGGTGCCATTGTCTTTTCAGACAGACAACTCTGTGTCATAGTCATTGGCAATTGCACCATTGACCTGCATTGCATGGATTCTCAGCATAACTAAAATAACCTGTGCTAGATTATGCATGACTTAGTGCTATGCGTTAGTTTAGTTGAGCTGTATAGTCATAATACACACATCCCTTTTTGACTCCATGATAAATAGTATCAACGACAAACAGAATTCATAATTTAATGAGAAAAAAATTAAATAAGATACAAAAAAAGGATAAGAGCAGATGAGATGTAAGTTACCTTTTCTCTTTTAGGATGGTAGCTGGCACAAATAAGCCTTCGTAGACGTTTGACATAGCTGCCGGCAATAACAGTAAAAAGGGCGAGGCCATAAAAAGATCCTGTAACAGAAGCCAACAGACCAGTGTATTTAAGATTAGGTATCTCTGGTGGTGCCGCTCCCGCTAAAGAGGTACTGCACACACACACCCTACTAGTCCTAAATGCTGTCCACACTGGACACCTGTAGCTACAATGACTTTCATTTTAATATTTCACATCTTTGTTCCTTCTTGTCTAATGGAATTATGACCTGTCACCCACATTCCTTCTGAGTGAACAAAATGTTTTGCTTTGCTGTGTAAACGGCATATGGTAGTCATCAATCAGTAAATGAAGTTTAAGAGGCGAGTACCCATTTCTACCACTAGGCGTCACTGCTAGACATATATTCAGCACGGATTATTCCATGGGCGATGTGCACCTTCAGCATGGTGGTTGGACCCCTACACACATGGGCATACCTATGAATACATATCCTGTATAGTCCGGCTCTCTGGGTTCAACAAGGCACTTTTTACTCAGTATGGTGACATTGCCTCTCTGCAGAATGTCAAATGAAGCCACAATATCCTTGAAGATGTCAGACGTGTAGCCTGAGCCATTCACTTCGACTGCAACCATTACAGGGGCTGGGGAGGTAAGTTATTCCGTAAGTAAAAACCTAAATAAATCACCTACACATTATCACTGATGTGTGACACTATGTGATAATAATACACTACTTTTCACAAAACACTATACAATCATTCACACTCTCAGATGAAGAAAATCAGAGGAAAACTCAAAGATATGAAATACAAAACATTTGCTAGGCTGTCATGTCATCTCATGTCATTAATGGTGACAAATATGACTGTCTCCTCTTTTGCTTTTCCTTTAAATGTTATGAAAGGCCTCATGAGTGTGTCCTCAATATTTTATTGTACAGTAAACCTGGGACTTAACCTCGTTACCTTTGGCAACAATCTCTCCCCTGGCAAGATGGTGGACGGTGTCGAACACCCAGAACACCATGAGGTCCAGAGCCATAATGGCACAGCCCACAGCGATGTGCTGTAGGACTGAGACGGTGCTCGTGATCAAGGCTCTTCTCTCTCTGCCGGTCAGATGTAGAGACACTACAAGAGAGGTAATCCATGAGTTTATTAACTTAGAGAGCAGTCATCATAATCACACGCACACACACACACACACACATACACACTCACTATCTCTCTCACACAGATTCCCCACATACCTAAAATATCTAACACATAACATACTGTATCTATTATTTGCATATAACACATAAAACATTATTATATTATACTATAATCTTCCATTAGTATAATGGCAGTATAATGAGATGTTATAGGCTTTTGTCTCTGACTCAGTGAGACTGGTTATCAGTTTCGCCCATCAGGCTTTCCTCACTTCCTCCTTTTTAAGTGAAGTGAGTTTCTCTCTGCCGCACATTTCCCATCTTCACTGCTCTGTTTCCCTTCTGCTCCCCGCCCAAACCCCCACCCACCCTCCCCCCCAGTCCACCATAACTTTCATCCTACTCCCATCCTTCCCCTCTCTCTTCTTCCCCTATTGTGTCTATGCCTGCTGGAGTGGTGGCTGGCTGGCTGGCTGGCCTGTCAGCCTGTGTGCACTCACGTGGTTGGATGTAAGTACGAGCCTCTCTCTGGCTCAGGGGAAGCACAGTGGGCCTGCCCTCGCACAAACGCCTCTGGTCCAGCTGGACAAAGCACTCAGTGATGTAGTTGTTGTCAAAGTCGTCACGCTTTAGGTAGCTGTTTTTGTACATGGCTGCCCTTGAAAAATCAAGATGTTCCAGGAGTGACCAAACACAACAGTACTGGAATTTCATGGGTAGCCAACAGTACCTCCGTACAGCAGGGGTCTGACATGTTTTCCTAGTCTCTCATGCAGCTGAGCTGCTACTTCCTCATTGTGTTCAGTCAAGTCTCTTCAGGCATGTCTTAATATTAAAGCCAAGTATGACTGTCAAGGGAAGGACAAACTACCCCTAATCTGTCCTTAATATATTTTATTGTAGACTATACTCATACTATTTAGAAACATCTCACAACAAAGTAAATGTATGGTGATTGTATGGTGAATGTATGGTGAATGAGTGCATGTCCCAAACACTGGGGTTAGACTTTGGCTAAATCAACCACTTACTGAATGTATATATAAGCAAGAAGGAAGAGGCTGAGGTAAGAGAGCAGGCCTGAGATTCTCTGAAAGAGGCCTATCTCCTCTGAGATTTCCTCCATGATCCTCTGTGACATCTCTTGCAGTGACTGGCTGCTGTTGAGTTGCGTGTCAAAGTGCATTGATGCCGTTATGTTGAACTCAAACTGTTTTCTCAGTTTCTCAAATGCCTCAGAAGTCGCTGGAGAATTAACAAAGGTGACAAGATCAAATTGACCACAAGTTAAGCTGCTTTGTTTCAGAAATATTTTCATGCAACCTGAAAGCACAACTGCCCTGCTTACCGTCAGCAATCTTTGTTTTTATGTGATCTGCGATATATGAAGGGATGATGCAGAAAAACTGACCAGCTGTATGAAAAGTAATAAGAATGAAGTATATGAAACAGTCACCAACCAACATTTAACTTCTCCAAATACTGTAAACCCCCCAAGTAATGTAAACCCTAAAAGTAGAGCACACTATTCTAATTCCAAACATGTTTTTTGTCAGATTTAATCAATCTGGTGTTTTTTTTACAGCCCTGGCTCTGTAAATTGGAAATGAACTTAGTGGTTCAGACTGCACCATAAAGACTCATAGATAACAACCATGGTACATCAAGAACAAAAATGGAGGGGCTATGTGTCTACATTATGGATGAAACTATCCAGAAACAGCAACAGAATATGACAAAACAATCACATTGGTGTCATGTCAAAAAAGCCTATAAGCACTGTTGTTCAGATACCCACTGAATTTAGAACCAAAATCAACTAGCTTCAGGCTGGCTTTCCTTAAACAAAACTGACTCAAAGCTGAAAGTATTCCACAAAGGCCGCCCATTTTAAATTCCCTAATTTTGACCATAAACACAGACATATAAATGTGTTCAATATCAGCATTGTTGGACTAGCCTGTAAGGTCTAGACAAGCCTGACCACTGGCAAAGCATAACAGGAAGCCACTGACAATTTAAAATAATGTTTTTGAGCTCTCTCTCAAGTTAGGTGGTAAATAAGTAGACTATTAGAGATTAGCGACAGATTATGGCGTACATGCCCTAGTAAAAGGTGTTCAACAATGCTTCCAGTAACACAGTTCCAGATTCCAGTTAATCACTTCTCACATGTCACGTCTGGCCCCTGTCTCCAGGCTGAGGTCATGTTTGGACTGAGAAGCCAGAAAAAGTACTGGTCAGGCTGGCCAGAGAGCAGAGGGCGGATATCAAACAATAATTCATTTGAAAAGAAAACACAGGACGAGAGAAGGAAGTGAGTCAGTCATGGGCACCCAGTGCCGGAATGTGAGTGGAAAGTGCTGCCACACACATTTTCTATGGACTGACCACACACATTTTCTCTGGTCTGTGATTTACCATGGCCTGGGACTGACGATGACCATGAGATATACCTGGTTCCAGATGACCACTCAGGACATCCTGACCCTCTACAACAATAATCAGGATCAGGAAGTCTGCTATAAGATTTTCTATGGCAGTAAATTTCTAAGAATTGCGAGGCTGTCTTGAAAAGATAACCAAGAGGTTACTCTATAGAAAGAGGACAAAAGCCTTTTGTTAAAGAGGGGATGTAGCTCAGTGGTAGAGCGCATGCTTCGCATGTATGAGGTCCCGGGTTCAATCCCCGGCATCTCCACTCAGTGTTTGGTACTGCTGTTTTCAATTGAGCATCCATTCATATCAAACTCATAATCGAACAATAAGTAATACAGTAGGCTACAGACAGCCCCTGTACTGACCCCAAGCACAAGACAGTTGTAATCACAAGTTAATCTCCAAAATACAGATCTTCAAACAGCTATGACTAGGAGTTACTTAAATTAGATGTTTTTATAGCCTGATAAAAGAAACAAGAATTTGCTGAATGGAAGATATCCGATTGTCATACAGTCCTAACAAACATTATATAGCCTAATATAAAGTGGGCTAGATGAATAGTAGTCCAAAAGTAAGATGCATTTTGAGCTTGCTAGAGGCAGGAGGAATGCAGGGCACTCTGATTTACAAACCGACCTTTAGCAAGGTTACAAAGGGGCCTGAACCCATCCACAATGTAGCAGAGGAAGGAGAACACAGAGAGCTGCTCCCGGCAGTCATCGCGAGCCTCGTCAAACAGCTGGTTGCACCTCTTGTATGGTGTGCCAAGCTTTTCGTTGCAAACATCTCCGATGCCAGCCAGGAAGTGTAACACATTCCTCAGGCTTCGAGCTGAAACATAACATTATTCAGTAATTAGAACAAATTTTTGACCTCATAAATAGTTGTACACCTACATCAACAAAGTGCAGAAAATTATTGACAAAATAGCATACACAATCTAGGCTACAGTATGACAGAAACCACTATAGGCTGATACAGTCCTATCATGTAAAAAATGTACTCATTTGCGGGAACAAATTCACGATATTTGCCAGATGAGTAAAACTTCTTTTCAATTCTATAAATTAGGCTTGTATTTCCTTATAATAACCTGCCACCAGTAGGCCTACCTCAGGCCCAGATTTAACATAAGCATTTCTTGACTGGGATTGTTAAGAGAAAAAGTCCTTGCAGTATAATAATCTGCCAACTCTGTGACTCACCGATGTGCTGAACGGACTCAGTGAGAGACATAATCAGGTTCTGCACTCTTCCTGCAAGGGAATATGCATTCCTCGCCACCTCCTTAACCTTAGTCAACACAGCTGGGGAAAAGAAAACATTTCAAGAGGTGCTCAGAATGACAGCAATGTGTAGGAAATACTTTCCACTATGATACCACCCCATCCCAAGTAAAGACACAATTACACCAATGTGCACAAAACTATAATGGTGGTGATTTTCATCTGGCCAATACTTATTACAGAGCCCATAGCAAAGTGGCTTAGTTTGGTTGATAAGATAGGGAATGTCAACTGATGTTCAATATGTGTGCAGGTCTATTAGACCTCTGTGACAAAACTATTCACAATGTAGGCAACTCTAAAATCTCTATTCATTAGGCTGTTGAAGCATTTCTCCGGTTCCCCCACATTTTAATAAACTTAACAAGCATGCCTGCCAGTGCTATAGAGCTGTGTAGACTGCATGGTTGCCTATGCACTCACGCAATAACGGTGTGGCTGCGCGCCCCATCAGTTCCTGCGTCTGGTTCATGGCCAACTCGGCACCGCAAACCACACTGGCTGCCGCACGGTCGAAGTTCTCCATCGTGTTGTTCATGGGGCCCTGGACGACCATAGAGAATGCCAGGAACAGCAAGATGGCTTTGCCGTTTTCTTGATGATGGGAAAAGAGTTTGAAAATAGAAGGTCTGTTGGTTTGGTAATTCATACTGTAATTTGAAATGCCAGCAAGCAATAATTTGACTACAAGACGCCGGGTTGTGAACTTACTTGAACAGAGAGTCGGCAGCATCAGCATAACATTGGCCCGTATGGCCTCTGACAGGCCCATGCCGAACGCCACGATAGCTGCAAAGACCACTGTACTGATAAGGCTGTACCACAGACCGTGATTCTGCACAAATAAAGCCATCATGCCATAAACGGAAGCAATGAATAAGCCGAGCAAAAAACTACGGATACTGCGCTTCACTTTTTTGAATGGTGATTCAGCATGGTATCTCAGCCTATGAGATTTTAGTTTATTATGGGAATACATGATGCCTTTATGCCAATAAAGTTTGCTGGACTAACTTGTGCCCTTGTTTAGCCTGCCAACTAGGCCTAACCAATTGTCCGAAGTTATCGGTTTCATATCAGAACGATGCATCGTCTGCATGAAGCAGTCCAGATAAAAGTTTTGAAGATGAATAGAATACATGAAGTATTTTGTTTGTGACGCTACGATCCAGGCTATTCTACAGATGCAATCAGATTCTACTACAAATCAAGTAGGCCTACCAAATCTCGAAGCATTCCCTCATTAAAGGCTAATTCCGACTCTTGCAAAACTTCCGATGCAATGGGATCCACGCTGGTTGACCTTCAACATCAACAAACCAAACATCAAAAACCACCTCACTCAAGTGAGAAGGCACAGCACATAACACAAGCCATTGTATACATTTAATAAAAATATATCATATAGCCTAAGCTTTGGCCTAATTGGCCCTTTCATATTGTGGATTTGTTTACTGACAGCCATCGAAAAAGTCTGCCGGAGAGTCCTTCCAGATTGCGTTCTGAGATTCTTGTTCAGTCCACTTCATGAGTTTCCACGGGCTCGAATCTTATGCAGTGCCCTCTTTGGACTCGTCAGTGGAGCTGGTAAGAATATTTTTTTAAAGGTTTAAGCCTAACCTCATATCGAGAGTTTTGTAAATGTCACCTGTCTGAATAAACATTTCTGTCATTCATATAGGATTATACCTAGGCCTGACGCACAACATTGTGATGACCACCATACAGAGGTTAATTCTTGCCTATGTGTTTGCTGGTGAGTAGACTTAGTAAAGTGGCAACACCACTGTAGATCCACAGTACTCCAGACTCATGTGGTGGTTTAGTCAGGTTAACTTGTGATTTGTGAATTTTCAGGTGTGTGCATTTTGGGTGGAATGTTTTCCACACACTTTCGCTGCTCTGTCCTGCTGATGTTTCCCAGCATCCTTGGTTCTCACGGAAGAGCTTACCTCATGCTGTTTGTCTTCTTTGGTCTTTACCAGGGTAAATTATTAATTTGGTCGATTGTGTTAATGTTGTTCAGGCTCAGGAAACACTGTAAGACACATTTGTTGTTAGTTTGGATTTAGTTCACCTAGCTTTTTTCATAACACATACAGGTCTTATGCCACTGAAGCCAGAAGGCAGACAACTTGAGTGAAATTTGCATTTAACATTTACTTAGTGCTAACACTTAACATAGGCCTAATTGACAGTGAATTTGATTTGGACAGGTCCGATTTCCAACATTCCTCGCAACATTCAGAATGTGGCCTATTCCATGGGTTGTAACTTGGACTTGCAGATTCAGCACAGTAAAGTTATGTGGAGAGTTGTGATAGACCCATTTGTTCAAGTTGTTCAAGAGATTGTGGTATGTGAACTAAAACAGAAAAAAAAATCTATGCACATTGTCCATATACTATTCAGTTGGTTAACTGATCCATAAGACTGATCCATTTGGCTTATTACCAGTATATTCATTTCAGGATGACACTGGGGAACTTCAGAGTGAAGCCAAGAACATTAGCAGAAACTTCCAGAGTATTAGAGAGGAGGTGATGGGGCGATATGGGTACAACAATTTTGAAGAAGATTCTACCACCACAGGCAACAGCACTCAGGAAATCTTTGCTGCCAAAACAATGATGCGCTGCGACTGTGAGTGTTCAACCCCAGCTCTGTGATGACATGGGGAAGTAACCGAACATTTGCTACAGTAAGTACAGGATGTTGTGACAACTTTAAGACCAGCAATTATGGTGGTTGTGGCAGATGTGGTCCAGGAGGGAATAGGTCGTTGCCGGGGCTGGTTTGACATCAAGTGGCAAGAGTGCATGGATACCATCTCTGTCCCTCTCATCAACCACCTGCTCTGTGTGCCAATGAAATTTGACTTTCTCTGTGATGTCATGAAAGGTGAGCACTCAGAAATGGATTAAGTGTTTATTATTATTATTATTATTATTATTATTATTATTATTATTATTATTATTATTATTATTATTATTATCTTATGTGTG
>JASCQX010000009.1:9390046-9400065 GCA_030264415.1 Sardinella fimbriata
GCACTGCATAGTGAAAGCAATAACTCAGTATGCATTACGTTTCAAACATTCAGCAGATCACTACTGGACTACTGAACGAATATTCAATCTCACCACTTGTGTCGAGTTTTCTTTGGATTTTTGGAAGACCATGGTTGATGATTGTTGGGGTAGTGTCCTTGTTGACGATGCCATCAACTTTAGCACATTCTTTCTCAACATCAAATCTGCAAAAGAATGCAATTGACATTAGGATAGTTTCATTAACATTCATGTGCTCGATGTCCATGCTCATTAGAAAAGATAAGAGGAGATTAAAGACATCTGACTCACTTGTCCCAGTCCTTGTACTCCCGAGGAAGAGGGACTTTATTTTTTGTCTTTTTCACCTCACTGGCAGACGAACTCTGTGAGATTTTCAGCCATTACAGTACAAGCAGAAAAGAGGGGGACTTTAACAACTAGCTTTTGCATTTCTGGGATGATCCTTGACTTTTGCTTTTATGTGCTAATGTCTTCGCCCACCCCTGATCTTTCTGACACATAGCAGAACCAAGGTTGCAAAGTATCTTTAGTGGAACACTTTGAAAGACAATGGCTCACCTGAACGGAGCAGTTTGAGCCTCGGATGGGTGGCACATTCTCGTCGTCACTGAAGAAGGGGAGCTGTCTGAGCTGCACTTCACCAACCCTCATCTCGGTCTCCCAGCTCTGTCCAAAGCACATGCAGACAACAATTCATTCACGTCTGTGGAGCACATCGTGCCCAGTGCAGGACCTTTTCAAGTGCAAAATGAGTCCTTAATGTGACAATGTGGTGTGACATTATGTTTAACATTTCCGTACCATTTTCTCATCTGTTAAAACACACACACACACACACACACACACACACACATTTTTTAAGTGAGTTAAACTTTGTTAAAGCTTGTACGTAAAATACCTAAACAAAGCCAAATGTGTGTCAATTTGAGTATGTCTATCTGTGTGTCTGTCTATGTCTTTGTGCATTATTTAAAACTACCTTGAGTTCCTCTGAAATCTGGCTCCATTCATCTTTAGGGAGAGATGCAGCTGATGCTGGAGGTTTGTCTTTGCGGAGGGCACGGCTCCTAGGGTTGAGCTTCTCAACATGTTTCTCGCAGAACTCAATAAGATGTGGGTAAATGCCCTCTTCTCCAGACCTTAATTAAATGAATCATCATGGTTGTTAACAGTTTTCAAATATTGGGTACTGACGCTAACCTTGAGTTAATCATCATCTTTATGAAGGATGGGAACAACTATACAACCTGCTTCTCACCACACACAGTAGCCAATATTGTTTTTTAGTCACTCACCTCAGAACTTTTAAAATATTTTCCAAGTAACCCAGGTCAGTGCACTTCTCAATGTAATTATAATCCAGATGTTCTACTGGAATCTTGCTTGAATTATTAACTTCAACATTCAGGAGATTGTTTACCATTTGAGCACTCATGGTCGCTATTCGAAAAAAAGAAAAAAAAAAGAGATGTGTTTTACTTTTAGACAGATAGAGATTGTCCTATAGGGATAATCATCAAACATCAGTTAATTTTCTAAAGACAGCAGCATCAGATGTGAATGAATCACGTCACACAAAGAGACTGTTGACATACTAGTTTAACCGCAAAATACAATGTTAAATATTCACAGAAGCACTAAAGTAATATAATGTCAACGTTTTAGTGAGAAAGGAAACTTTGCCTGCATGCATCTCAGCATAGGTTGACACGTCTCTCTGGTTTTCTCTTTAGCTAGCCAGCTATACATCGAACAAGCAAATACAAAGGGTAATAGCACTTACCCCTCGACGTTTTAACCTGATTTAGGATTATGTCGCTGAAAATACAAAAAGTACAAATGATAAAATTAGCCTCTGCTAAGTGCAGTGCACGCCAAAAAGGAGACTCGCCAGTCACTCCGTTTGATGTTTCCATGGAAACCTGAGTTGATGATGAACGCTTCCTGTTGTTTTGGTTCTCTGCTTCCTCTTGACTCTGACATCTTATTTTAAGTTTCTAATAAAAAGTATTTGCCTTGGACATTGGACATTGCACTTTAAGCAAATATACTTATTTTATTGCTCCTTCATTAAAACTCTCTGCGCTAAATCATTCATTATGCTTTGCAAAAATATATATTGCACACGTCCACTTGGAAAACCATGCAGTAGACACATGCGTCTGGCTATGGTAACATACTCATAGCCTAAGAAAACATGTATTTTCCCTAACCGATATTACAAATCTTTGACTGACTTGTGTTTTCTCGCTTATTATTCTGAATCAGTGGGTTTTCGTCATAGACAGTAAAGGTTTTCCCAGGGTTTTCGGCTTTGTTGTAGGAGGGGCGTTCTCTTGGGACCTCACATTCGGAAACACGTCATGCTACCAATCACACGTATGCGCACCAAATTTGAAAGGCGGCTCGTCTCTCTGCCTCGCTAGGTTCATTTGTACTGGGGTTTTGGTGTAGAGTGGTCTGCACAAACAATTCCATCGTTCTTGCTCAGGGGGATGACGCTGGTCTTTTAACACCGTTTGCATGTCATGTAAGTACACTTTGTTGAAACCTTTGGAAATCTGCGCTGCAACCCTTTGTTTAGCCAATGTATTTTATTATGTTGGCCTTATGAGTTAACGCTACAATTCTGAAGGCGAAAGGCGGCATTTTCTAGCCTAACGTTACTTGTGGATAAAATGAGCATGGCGGAAGTGTTTTGTTCTGAAAGTTAAGCAGTATTTTACTGATAATCTACATACATAGAACATGCATTTGTTTGTAAAGTTGAAAATGTTCTGCGCACAGGTCTGCTTCAATGTAAGTGCCTATTTTGTGCTGTTACTATTATGCTAGCTAACCAACTAAAGATAGCCAATGTTGAGCGGATCCATAGCGTTATTCCACATTTGCTTAATTGCGCGTTTATTTAACGTTACTGCAATGAGGGGCAAACACACAGTTCTTTCTAAATAACAATTTCGATTAGCGCAAATCTTAATAAAGGTTGACTTTTATTGTCTGAACCTGCTCAGTTTCAGTGCTGTAGATACGCCTCCTCTGCGTCCTGGGGACGTGTGTGGGGAGGGATTGAACTTTGGCGGTCCTAGTGTGCGTTTGAGCGGGATGCTATGGGGAGTCATGGGGATTATGTGGACGCACATTTTAAAAGGATCACGAGATAGTGTAGCCTACTACGTTCGGAGACACGCGCCCTTCCATAACCATAGTAATGATCTTTGTTGTTGATGTTGCCATAACCAGATTGTCTTGATTTTTACACTGAATTTTGTCTTGTTGTTCGCCGACCATAAGACTCATATTAACACGCATTGAATTGCTCATCTTGCCATAACTGCCATCACGTTATTGAAATCACCTTCACTTGGGTAAGGTTTGTCCATAGCCCAAGTCATGACAAATGCCGAAATTATTGTTGCAAATGTGATGTTTACAAACTAGCCGTAAGCTAACATGCGCTAGCCTTGCTTTGCCACACTTCAGGCTAACAGATGACCCTTGACATTATCAGCAAAATGAAATCTTCCAAAACTTTATATCTTCAAAAACTTAAAATTGGTCCACATTGGCGCTTGGAATAGGCTAGTGTTATTTGTATGGAATAATTATGTATATTTAGGATCATTTCTTTTTTCTCAACAGGACTTCTTGATTACATTATTTCACCACACAGCTAAGCAGCACACATGGAAATGGAATACAGTCAAGGCTGTGCTTATTCCAAGCGCATTATTGATGGATGTCGAGGTTCTCACGCCGGTGTCCACATGAGTGCACCACACACGCCAGTGAGGAAGATGGCTGGGGCCAAATGTAACCTTTTGGGACAATATACAGTTCACAGCGAACTGGAAACGCCCAAGGAAAACCTCGACCACAGTTCTTTGTCTGTTCTCTCTTTTAACACACCAAAAATCAGGTCCCAAGAGCTCCCCAGAAGTTCTTCGATGGAGCAGGCTTTTAAAACCACCTGGTGTGAGACTCCTAAGGTCTCAAAGAAAGATGCCTCACTGCGAAGACGCCTGCTGGAGTCCAAATCGGCCACAGATGGTAAAATGGGCACCACGAAGGCTTCAGGAAGCAGTGGCCTGGCTCTGTCGAGCCGATCCAGAAACGAGGCGCCTCTGCGCGGCAGTTTGGACTTTGATTCTCCTGAGACGAGCATAGTGGGACCTTTTGCAACAAGCACTTTAAAAGTTGAGAACACTACTTCATGTGGTAGAGGTTGGCGCTCCATGTTCTCACATGTGAGAACCTCCACTGTAGAAGATGGGAACTTCATTATCCCGATAACTCCATTTCGGAGTAAGCACTCTGACTGTGTGCCTGATTCTGACCTAGACGAAAGCATCATTTCTGGTCTCCTCGAGATGGGCATACCTCAGACACCTCACTGTGGTAAATTTATGACAGCAGCCAAAGATGATTTCAAAACTCCCGTCAACCACTTGGCTACAAATCTGTCTGAGAATCTGAGCATCCTTGGTACCCCCTCTCTCACCCCCTGCTCCCAGCTTGAGGTCTCTGCGTGTGCTGACAGTGGGTTCAGCTCCTTAGGCCTGGACAAGTCTCAGAACTCCACTCTTGACTATGATGGGTCCTTCCAGGAGCTGGTGCCGTCAGCCACCCCAAGAACCAAGGAGGCCCAACGGCCGGCCGAGATAAAGCGACGCTCCAGGCTTGAGCGTCAGCGCCGGCTCTCCACGCTCAAGGAAGGGGGTTCTCAGTCTGAGGACGATGCCCGTGTGACCAGCTGCACCCCCAGAACAGGACCACCCCTGCCAAATGGACCCCGACCCCTCTTCCTCCGCACGTCCAGTGAAGAGGACGGCGTCTTCCTTGACAGAACGCCACTCAGCGCCACCCAGTCCAGGCTGGGAGACCTGTCGTTGACCCCTGCGCTGCAGGTGGTGCACGCCATGAGCCAGCGCAGCGCCCGGATGCTATCTGAGCAGACGAGCCTGGAGGAACTGCTGCGCTCTGCTGAGCATGACCCCCAACACGTGCCCAAAATGCCCCTGGCAGGGCTCATTGGTAGGAAAATGGGCTTTGGCAAGATGGACATCATGGCTGAACTCAAACACAGAAACCTCAGGCACATCACGGCGCTGATCCTGAATCAGCTGTCGGCTGAGGATGTTTACAAGTGAGTAGTTGTCATTGCATAGTGTGTCTTATTATAATTCATTAATGGTTTGCTAGGGTTCCCATTTATCTCTATTGTGCTAAAAAGTTTGAACATCTTGAACTCAAAAAATGTTTTGTTTTCCTCATACCCAGTTTTGGCCAGGTGTCTGATGTCTGGGATGAGATCATTGCACAAGATAAGAGGGCCAGTCACAGAAGAAAATCTCATGTGAAGGAACTAAAGTTGGCCCATGAGGTAATGGCAGTATGCCTGTTGCTTTTCTCATGAGACTGACTGATGTACATGATTGTCTCTGGTCTCCAGTCTAAGTCAGGGATATTATGTTTTGTAGATGGGCGGTGCCGTTCATGTCCCGGATGCAGAGACGCGGTTGAACCTGGCGTGTAGATCAGCGCTCAGGTCTGTCCAGGCCCAGGCAAAGACGCCGTGCACCACTCCATCAGGGAGGGCCTCTGGAACTCCCATCCAACACAACCCCAAGCACTCAAGTAGACGGGAGGAGTTTCTTCAGGTAGGAATTTGGGGAGGGGAAAAAAAAAGAGGGGGCCTGCATTGGTGACTGGCCTTGCAGACGGTCAGTCATAATTTGACTAAATTGTTTCTCTAATATTGAAATAACCTCTGGTGTTCTCCTTCCCCCTCCCCAGGTGGCAAAGAGTTTGTTCCGTGACGAGTGGCTGAAGCCCTGTCCGCAGTGCCAGCACCCTGCAAAGTGCCACTCGGTGAAGAGAGAGGGTGTATGCTGCAGGGAAGACTGCGGCTTCATCTTTTGCACAGCATGCCTCTGTGCCTTCCACGGCTCTAGAGAATGCGCCCACCTCTCTGCAAAGCGCCGCAGCAAACGAGACGTGCTGCCTGGAAGCGCTCAGAGCAGACGCAACATCAAGCGACTTTGAGGGGATGTCAAATCGACTTTTTGTATTTTACCTGTTTTATGTGTTTTTTTACATTGTGGATATTGAAGACCCATTTGCCAGTACTTTTTTCTGGTCATACCAAATGAACTAGGCAGCTATTTT
The DNA here is from genome assembly GCA_030264415.1 of Sardinella fimbriata. Classification (NCBI taxonomy): domain Eukaryota; kingdom Metazoa; phylum Chordata; class Actinopteri; order Clupeiformes; family Clupeidae; genus Sardinella; species Sardinella fimbriata. The sequence continues at coordinate 9,396,239 of JASCQX010000009.1, forward strand.
TGCGCTTTCTTGCACAACTGAATGTAGGGAGAACCACAGAGTTTATATGTGTATGTGTGTATGTATGTATATATTGACTTCATGCCTATACTGCGGTTTTCATAGACTCTTTTAATAAAGTTCCCTTTTCAATGTATTTGGTGAATGTCAGTTACTCTGCTTGGACGGTGTTGGGATCTCACTTCTCTAAAATGGGCCTAGATAATATGACCTCCACAGCAACTTTGGGCACGCACCTGACAGTTGATTAAACTAAAGGGCAATGGCGCCATCTGCTGGGTGTAAACGGTAAAAACATGGGCAGAGATTACCCTGTCCAATCCACTTTGCCAGGTCCTCTTGTGATTGAGTTTACCTCCATGGCAACCTTCAAATGTGAAAACAGGTTCACAAGATGAGTGATAGCCTCTCCGAAGTTGGTTTTAAATCACAACTGCAGCTGCACAAATTTCTGAAAAAAGTTATGGGACCCGACCTCGTCCGTTCGGAAATGTTAAACACAGGTGAGCAATGCATCCAACAACAATGATGCCATGTTGATTGTTAACTGTTCTGATTGCGTATGTTTTAATCCCTGTTTAGATTCACTGACTCTTTGGAACCGCTCTCTTGTAAGTATTGAATAAGTTATTCACTTATTCAAAATATTTCTCCGTTGATTAAAAAGAACAAAAGAACCTTTATCAAAGTTACCTGCTTTGAGTGGAGGGCTTACTGTGAGCAGAACTAAAGCGGTCGTGTAGACATGTGGATCTGATTTTATGTGACATAAAAAAGAAATAAGCCTATTTGACAGATTTTTGTCTTGTAGGAGGACTTGTTAGCCAACGATGATGCTCTGGTGGACTTCCTGAATGAATTTCTGAGTCTGCCAGTAAGGAAATGCCACCAATTGATAGGTTTTGTAGCACACATTCTTGTATTTTACTGACGTTCAGCCAGTCCACTTCCTGACGGTATCCAACATTTCAGAGCATATTGCTGTGTTTTTCTTCGATTTATTTGTACGTTTCAGACATTTCCCGAAACTATAAAATACAACACGGAGACTGGAGCTTTTGAGGTGGTGAGCGATGCAGCACAATCCCTTCACGGCCGAATCCGAAAAGCCTTGCACGAAAACGAAGTTAAATTCCTTACCGACTCTCCGTGGCTCACCACAGTCCCCATGTTTGACAACTCTTACACAGTTTTGGTGAGAGATTGATGTTCTCTGGGAAGTTATTTACAGCTATCTTACTTTAGGCCAGCATATGAATAAACAAATTTGTTGTGGTGTGTGGTAAGTTTATTAGACCTAGGTCTAGCATAAAAGAACAAGTCAACATATTTTTTTCAGAGTTTGGATCGAGAACAAGGAATGCAGTGGGTTAAGAAAGCAAGACTACCTTTGTTTTTACAAAGTGACTTCTACATTGAATACAGGTAGGCCCTTACCTATTATAGACCTACTTTAGGCTGCTAAAATGTAAAAAAATATAAAGTTTGTAGGCTATTTAAAATTAAATTTCCTAAACCTATCAGTGTTGGTGAGCTTGCCTTGAGTATTTTATGAATACAGTAGGACATTTGTATAGTCTTCATGACCATTGAATACTTGATGGCAGCCTTTGCCTGAGACTACGGAAACTGCAGTCTTGTCTTAATGTAATCATTAACTTATTTCTTGAGACCAGGCTGCTTAGTAACTTAAAATGGACTGGTGGGGGTTGTGGTTATATTTGCTTTAACTTTGAAAAATTAAGTGTAAGACCATTCAGTGGTAAGGACATTCTTTAGTTGGAAAATGTGTCCTTGAGTTAGGTGCCAAAGCTTTTCTTCCTGATCAGAAAGTTGACAAAACAGTCATGTTTCTTTTGTTCTGCCCTAGATTGGTGAAGCTCCTTTCCCAGTTGGTCTGTCCAGGTCACAGACAGGATGATGCCATGGCTCTTGATGCTTGTACCAGCTACCCACAATCCCCTCCTTCCTGTACAGCCCAGGATCTTAAAAAGGTTCCCATGAAACTCATCACATCTTGCCTAGAGAGTCTAATGAATCTGGGAAACCCCTGGGATTCGGCCTTTTGATCGGGGTGATGTCACGTAATGGCTCCCATGTAAATGTAGGAAGTTAACAGAGCGTAAACATTATTAAGGCCAATTTCATTAGCTGATGGCAGGCGCCTCCGAGTGCTTTTAAAGCTCACCAAACATTTGCCTTGTGGGTGTTGGGAGTTTGACTGTGCTGTGGTAGACCTAGTTTCAGGAATGTGAGGCTCTGTCTTCCATCAAGGATGGCACAAGAGGAGAAAGTGGATTATGTTACATGAAAGAGAGGGACTAATAGGATGTCAGTGCTCATGCAAACATTATGTGATTTGTCCCACAGGATGGACTGTCTTTCATCAGCGGGGGAAGCCAGCCTGCTTGTGAGCGCGGTGACGGTAAGCGAGGAGCTCGGCGGGGAGGAAATGAGAAACTTCTGAAAGCTGTCAGGAAGCTTCGCCCGCAAATGGCGGCGCCATTTTTCACTCAGGGTGTCAGATATATATGACACGCCTGACAGCGCACCTATCACACATTTTCACCATTCATAAATCCCGTCAGGTATGATTTGTACGTAAAAAAAGAAAGCAAATGTCACCCGTAAGAGCAAGAGAGAGAGAGAGAAAAAAAAAAAAACAGAAAAAAAAACCTCAGAACCGTACGTCTCTTTGATCAACCCACTAGAGGGGTGAAAGGGTCTGTTCTTTTATATGGCAGCCATAAAAACAAGACTTTGTGGCTGGCTGCTGTCCCAGGCTTCCTGAGATTTCCTCCTCCACACACCTCTCCTCTCCTCTCCTCTTCCTCTCCTTCCTCAGACGGTGACAAGCCTCACGAGGCCTTGGGAGCCGAAGCTAAGTCTGAGGCCTGTCTGTACCTCACACAGTCTGAGGAACGGGAGGAGACGATCCCATCCTCTCGCCCGCCTACAGCTGGCCAGGGTGAGGGCCGTCTCATCGCCAGCCTGGTCGACCGTGTCCTGCAGGTGGCAGTGTCTGAGCTGCAGGTCGGCGGTGCCAGGGGTGCTGGGTTGGAGTCGGAGACTCGTCAACAGGCACCAGGGGCAACCGAGCGCCAGCCACACACAGCCACAGCTTCTGCCGGAGCTGAAACGAATGAGTTTAATAATGACAACGACACCGCAATGGATGCGCCCGCGGATGGAGACGCTCCTTGTTTGCGTTTCCATGGCTCCAGACGGGCCCTGGAGGAGTTTAAGAGCTTTTTACTGGACACCCCTGGGGAGAAGGTGCTGTATCTGTGGATGGACATCGAGAGACTGAGGACCCTCGCCAGCCCTAAGAGTAAAAACAGGTAATGTTGATGCAAAAGGCTCCAGCTTGTCTGCTCTGCGCACTGTAGTCTGAATGGGTAACTAACTACTGTTAATTGAGGGGGTCCTTCTATGAATCAGGCCACAGCTTTGCTTCATATCACAGCATGTAACAACTGGAGCAGTTACTGTATATTAACTGGCCCCGTCATCTGAGAAATAACTCCTCTTCGGGTTTTAATGTCAGGCACTTGGTGAAGATGCGGAATCAGTACATGCCGAGCAGTGGCCTCAGGGCCCTGAGCTCCGAGCTGCTCTCAAGGCTGGGCTTGGCTAGTTCCTCTAGCTGGATAGAGGACAGACTGCTTTGCATTCAGCCGTGTCTCTCTGAGGCCCTGCTAGCCTACTGGTAAGGAGGAGAGCTCACCGCACAACACCACACAATGCTCCATTGTCCCCTTACTGTTACTTGTGTGCAGTTCATGCGATTTGCTGATACTGCTTGTGTGTGTGTGTGTGTGTGTGTG
>JASCQX010000009.1:10123359-10135654 GCA_030264415.1 Sardinella fimbriata
GGTGGTGAGGAGGGCTGAGCTGAAAAAAGAACGGGATTGGTTGGGATGAGATGAGATCAGCTGCTGGGAGCTTGGAGGCCACACGGGCCAGCCTGGAAGAATCCCACTAAACTCCGCTCCTCTCTACTCTCCTCCGCTCCAGCCCGCAAGCCCAGGCTCACAGACGCTCCGGGTCTCACACTCCCTCAACGCAGCAAGCGCACACATGTTGCTTTTTAAAACCTGGCTCTGCATTGTGAAAACATTACAAACACGCCTCTGAGTATACTTTTTTTGTATACTGCACTGTTTTGCTGTTTTCGCTCTCTTTCTCTGAAACTTCTTTGAAACGGAGGGTCACCTGCTAAACTCAAACAACATAAATTCAATTGAGTTATTGGTGTTGCATTAAAGCCAGGGTAGGCGATATTAAATGACATGAGGCATTAGTTTAACACATGAGTCATTCCCCATGAGCTCACAGCAGAAGCACGGGGTAATTACACCCTAATCAAGGGGGGCAGTTGGAGCCATTAGCAGGCCTGTCTGCAGTAGACGGACGCACACCAGTAAGTCTATGGGTGAGTGAATAGTTAGTGAGTAGAAGAACACTTCATCAGAGCATCACCCAAGAGGTGGAGCAGGGCTGGACTTTTAGCACCTTATTCTTTCGCTTACACACAGAGATTCCTGTGTTTTTTGTTTCCTTATGTTCAATCACTCTCTCCTTCACTCTCTCGCCTCTCTCTCTCTCTCTCACTCTCACTCTTGTTCCTTTCTTTTCTCCTCCAGTTTGGTCACTGTGTGGTTATGATTGAGGCCATTTGCAGTGAAAATATTTTTCACTTGCGGGACAAACCCCTTCACCAGTTGAGCCCATCTCGCCAAGCCCTCTCTTTCCCTCGTTCTTTGTCTCCCTCTTTCGTTTTCTGGATCAATCCCTCACTTCTTGTTCCTTCAGACTTCCAGCTAGGCTCTCTCTCTCTATCTCTCTCTCTCTCTCTCTGACTCTCTTGGTTGTGAAGTCTGAAGGTGCCTGCGCTGCCATGCTATTGGCTCACCGGGCGGTATCCAGCCAGCGCCAGGTCAGCATCGGGTCAGCGTGGCACAGCAGCGCTGGACCCCGTTCAGAGCGTGAGAGCGAGCACCCTCAAACACAGCCCGTCTTAGTGGAACTGCTTCAGCTGAAACTGCCAAATTCCCTGCATGACTGCTACAGTAAACAGAATCTCGTCATCCCAAGTGCCTCAACAAATATCGCGACAACCCCAACCCCAACCACACACACACACACACACACAGACACACACACACACACACACACACACACACACAGACACACATATATCACTGCTTTAGGTCTGGAATAGAATGGCCGAAGATTTTCACTTAGCTGTCCACTGATGTTTGTGATTCACTGTTGTCTTACAGAAATAGAACTCAAGTGATGTATAGGTTTTTGTCAGTGCAAACTGCTTGAAGTGACACAAGATGTGCTGATTAGAGAATAAATTAACTGCTAACTCTAGGGGTTTCAGCATTTCCCTTTAAGATCGCTGCTGTCCTTAAATGTCCCATGCACATCCTAATCATCCTAATTCTTTTCTCTAAGGTGCTGGACAGAGCCCCACTTGTCTTGCAAAAATATACATTTACCCATATGCACGGGCTGCACAATCAAAAAAAACAAACAAACAAAAAATTACTGGACTATTTCACGCATACATTCTTCCACAATTATCACAAAATATCACTGCTTTGTGGGGATGATCATAAAACAGACAGAGTTAAGTTCCAAAAAAAAAAAAAAAAACTCACAGAAAATAAATTTTGTGGCATTCACCAAATAAGATTTTAGGCACTTAGAATATATGATCATATATACAAATATAGACAGCAATAATTATTTAGTCTCCGCCCTTAAATGTGGGTCTCCTTTAATAAACAAAATATCAAACAAACAAAAACAAGGAAAAAATAGGTTGAATCTTTGGTGTGTAAGCCATGTCCATGTGGATGTTTCTTATGGAGTCAGTGAGGGACCCGTCACTCTGGGTCACTAGGCCCCTCTATTTGTCTGGGGGGGGGGGGGGGGGGGGGGGGAAGGAGGGAGAAGGCATAGGGGGCTCAGGATCTGTGTGCTCTTCTGCTTTTGGGAACCCTCAATGCGACACACACTTTTACTGTACCTCACACACACACACATCGTACAGAAAAGCCAGGCAGCCAGCTTCACGCATGCAGTCTGCGAGGCATCCCTTTACAAAAACACAAAAAAGAGCCTCCGAAACTTTTCCTTGTTGGTCCATAACACTCACAATTTTTTTTTTTAATTTGCTAAAACTCTTTTCTTTTTTTTCTCTTTTTTTTGAAGTGTGTAGACGACTCACCTGATCTCAGGTCAGGCCCTACAGTGGCAGGCGTGAAACAGCTGGTAGTGTTCTTAGCAAAAAACAAAACAAAAAGGAACTCAGTTGACCTCAGGCAGAGGTGCCTTTGCCCAGACTGCACATGAGAGAGGAGCAGGGGCAACAGCACACGGCCCACCCCAAAGTTCTGTTCTGTTTGAAGCGTGGTCACCGCGGCAACGGTCTCACCAACAGAGAAGCACCATGCAACTGCGGCCAGAGGGAGAGAGAGACCTCACAGGAGCTGGAGACCAGACCGGCCACATCCGTCACGTTCAAGCTGTGATGCAACACGGAAAGCACAGACCTGGGTGTCAGGCCCGGGACAAACAAACGAGAGACACAAACCATTCTGTTGTGTTTTTTTTCTTCTTCTTCTTCTTCTTTTCTCCCTGTCTTTCTCTGGCTGATTTCAGCTGAAAACAAAATACGAGAAACACAGCTCTTGTCTGAACAAACACTTTTTTTCTCCATCTCTCTCTCTCTCTCTCTCTCTAGTTTTGTCCTCTCTCAGTTCGTAGTCGTGCGCTACCTTCAGTTACATGGCAACCAGGTCGAGTAGGTGTGCTGCTGGCAGGCGAACACTGGCTGCACCTGGGCGATGTAGTAGTTGCTGAAGTTGGCGTCCGCCACGTAGGGGGCGGGCTGGTAATAGCAGGTGACGTTGGCCACGTTGGGAATGACGTTCTGCTCGGCCAGCACGCGCACGGCCAGCATGGCGATGAGCCCCAGGGTCTGCCGCCTCTCGTGGCCCATTAGGCACACGGTGCTCTCGTTGACCACCCCGTACAGGGTCATCAGGTAGTCGTACTTGCGGTCCTCCAGGCCCACAAAGTGGTTCTGCAGGTAGGACTCCAGCTTGCGCTGCTGCTCGCCGATGTCAGAGAAGTCGATGAAGAAGCGCGAGCACATGTAGCGCTGCAGGGACTTCATCTCGGACTCGGAGGCCGCCCGGAAGCCGCGCACCAGTAGGTGGCAGTACTTGAGAAGCCCGCCGCCGCGGATCTCCTCAGGGTTGCGCGTGCAGATCACCTGGTGGCGCAGGTGGTCCAGAGCGGCGCTGAAGTCGCCGTAGACACTCTCACCAATGATGGTGGGGTGGAACGTTTGGGTCATGGGGTTCTCTGAGCACTCGTAGAACAGCAGCAGGGAGTCGAGCTTGATCTGGAAGGAGTCCACACTGAACTCAAACTGCCGCCTCAGCGAGTTCACAAACTTCAGCTCCACATTTTTGCCACGGTTGTTGGACAGTGAGATGAGGCTCCACCGGTCTGAGTCATTGCACACCTTCACCATCTTCTGCACATAAGCCTCCTAAAATACAAACACGCACATACATACTTATAAATATCAAACATATGACTAAGACACAATGCTGGCGTAGACAGAGAGAGGCCGACAGAGAGGGGGGGGGGGGGGGTTGAGAGAGAGAGAGATTTAGATATATTATTTGGATATATTACTGCAAGGTATTTCTGAGATAGGGATATCCAGCGTGCCCAGGACACATGTAGTTGGGAATTTTAAAGAATTATTAAGTTATTATTAAACACTGTGTGCCCTTTTGAACATTTAGTCACCGAAAATCAACAAACTTGGAAATCTCTGGCGAAAGTGGAGATTTTTTTTGAAAGCTCAGTGACTACTCAGCTTCAGCGACTGCTTGCGGTCAGGGAAAACTGAGTTTTTGAACTGTGAAGTGAGATCAGATGTGTGATCTGTGTGGTAAGAATTAGTTTTCAAGACAGAGGAAGAAAAAAAATGCTTCTTATACATCCATGGCTGAAATGAACAGTAATTGGTTCTCGTTATTCAGCTGCTACTACCAGTATTACTATTCTACTGTTCCTGTCTACTGATCATGTGTCTGTCACTTTACTGTACCTGACTTCCTATTACAGAATCAATAATTATTTGAAAGAAAATCAGACAGATAAGGTACCTATTCTTATCACTAGCCTGGGAGACACATGAGTACAGACTGGAATATTAGGAGCAGATATGGCCTACTTTTGAAATAATTCTGTGTGACTTTTCAAGACAATTCACACAATAATGATTATTTTAATCTGTCTTCATAGGCTGCTTAAGGTAGGCCCTCATTCATTTCACTTTTCTAAGGAGATTTTGAAAGTACTGCCCCTGTCCTGTACATCTGAGAGTTAGCCTAAGTGGCTGAGAATGCTGGATCGGCTTTAAATTGGTTTAACAGAGAGACGTCACCAGACGACGTAGTCGAGGATGCTAAGCCATTACTACGGAGAAAATGTGCCTAATGATTTTTGTGCAACAAGCATCACACAATAACTTTTACATTAACTACACCAACATTTAGTTCTAATCAAAGTCTTTTATGACGGATTTAATTTTAGCCTATTCATCGTCCTACAAGAAGTGCCCTCTTAAATTAATGTGATCTTATAGGCCGAAGGCTACTCATTTTATTCCTAGAATGATCAACCCTGCTGTCAGTGTCAGTGACCTGACAGACTACAGAAACACCAACGTATCTCTTCCACTGTCAGCAATCCTGTGGAAGACTGCTTAAACTGAACTATTCCATTAGGCTATTCTATGTAGGCTACTTAATACAAAAACTAGCTGCAGCTTAAAGCAACAAAACTTACAGTTGGCTGGAAACATAACTGATCACTACGATCTTAATTTGCCTAATATTGGGTAATGCAACTTCAACTACCCCTTTGCATAGCCTCCTATTTCTGCAGATAGGCGCTTTTGAAATTTTATGGTGACACTGGAGTTTTGGCTTTGGTGATGCTATCAGTTATAAGCAGAGTATAACCTATGCATAGCTGAGGCTTCTACTCCTTGCAGAGCGTGTTGCAAGTGCAATGTCAACCATTGGCTATTATATCCTAACGTTATGTTCCCGATGATTGCTTGAGCTAATATATGACTGCAACTGATATCTTCGCAGAAAGCATGTTTCCTAGGATGAGAACTTGCCAACCCTTATTTTTAGGGGACTATCGCCCCTTCAAATATGGGAGTGGCGGGGCCCAATTTTCTAATCAATCAACAATTTTCGAGAAGAAAGCTGTGATGACAAGTGAAACAATATTTCGCAAAGATTGTTTCGATAAGCCCATATTTCATTAGGCTACTAAGTAGCCTAGGGTTCAGTTGGACTGGAAGGGCACGAGGAAAGTGACATAGGCTACTAAACCAAGTGACACAATTCTGAATATTTTAGCCTACCTTTAAGGTCAGAGGTGTAATTTTCTCCTTGTTCACTCCAACAGGTAAAAAATCAAGTAAACAGTCCAAAACGATATCCTTGACAATTTGAAATTCCGTCTCGCTCTTCAGGTCAGCGCAAAATATGAGATCCAAGTCCTTGTACCCGAGTCCGCTGTCCTCATGCAGAACGTGGCTCGCTGCGGACCCATTTAGACGGACGTCTCGTACGTGAATCATTCGCTCTTCCATGCGACTGCGAACCACTTTAACTATTTGTCTAGGTTTCATCTCCAAAGTAGGGAAGTTTCCCCGACCATGGATGGGTATGGTCTCCGTTAAGATGCTGTCCAGACGCTGCACTTGCTCCCAGCTTAGAACGCTAAAATTGCAACTTTTGACAGTAGCATCATTATTCTCTAAACTAATATCGTCGTCGGCCATCGTGAAGTGTTGAATGTAAACCAGAAACCTACAGAAACTGTTTTTAGTGTATATAGTGGTAGAATATGGCGAGCTAAAAGACTACTTCAGTTTTCTGCATCGATAGTCAAACGCCTGCCAAATTTGTTACTTGTCCGTCCTTGATGGCGCACAGAAAAATCAATTGCATCGATGCAAATTTCGTTGCCTTACTAAACTTGCTGAGTGGTTGCGGATTTCAGGCGTCTGACTGCAGCCCTGATGAAGTATTGGGGAAGGTCTTCTCCGATGCTTCACTTTTTCAGTTCCCGGGCGCTTCGTGTGTGTAAAATATCCACTTACAGTACGACTACAGTGCGAGCAAAGACTACTTCTACTGATCATTTGTATCGAACTGGTTTGTATATCAGGCTCGTGGGAGTTCCGCCTGTGACCCCATCGCCTGAAGGCACGCCTATGAAATTTGCATGAATATGCGCCTTACGCCCGGCCAGAAGGCTCTGCGCGTTGGCAAGCTGGCTCGCAGAGAATTCTTTGGCGTCCCCAACACTTCTACATTACAAAAAAGCTCCTGTAATGTCTCTACCGCCCATTATGACGGGTCTGTCAAAGAGGTTTAGCACAAACACGCTCTAAGAAAGCACCGAATTGTTTCCATATTCATCCTTTGCGGCAATCTTTTCTCTGCATCAGTATCTTTCTCCACGGTCCGTTCGTTTGTAAGGGCATAGTGAGACGGTCCTTCCTTGTGTAGGCTCAGCGCAAGGTTCACCCTACGATCAGGGTCAAGCTGCTTTACGCTGAGTGCGAACTAGTTTGAGTGACAGCAAGAGACTCCAATTAAAACGTATCGTTGAAAGAGCTGTCTCATAGGTAGTCTCTTAACTGCAGCTGAATCAAAGCGGCATCAAAAGGCGAAAAACGGCAGCAGTTGAGTACTGATTTAAATAGCAGATGTTTGAACTGTAACAAATTAAGATGTGTAAAAGAAAATTAGGTGATGGACTGGTTTCAAATGGATGGCTGGATGGTTATTAGTGAAATTATGCACTGTTTTAGTACATAAACATAATACTACTAACCTTAAAGCAATAATGCTGTAATGAAATATGTTATGGGATAATATAAGTTTGTATTTTGCCTGACTGACGTTTCGACATCGCCATCTAGAGGTTGAAATTCTGCCTCTAAATTTCACAAGGGACCAGTGGGCTATGCACGTGTAGTCCCGCCTATATAGTGCCCCCTGGGTGAGAATTAGTGATCTTGGGATATTTTTCTCCTTAGGTCTAATTTAATTACTTAAAAGGTTAATCTTCATGCCCTAACATCTCAATATTTCCGCTAACCCTTGACCTACAAACAGTTAGCCTAACTGTCACACACCTTATTTTAGCGTCGGCCTAATGCTGTTTGAGAAACATGTAGGCTATTTAGTTTATTTATCCTTTATTTTACCAGAAATGTCCCAAAGATCGCCTACTCCAAAGAATCCTGGCCAAGATGGCAGCAATACGTTTTTGAAAAGTTTCTACATAAATAATTTGGTTAAATGAATCAGTACCAATGCAAATGACATTAATGACTTGTGGGTGGCTGGAGGAACACACTTGGGTGGGTGATTTGAAGGTCCTGTTACTCTTGAGCTTTTTAGCTCACTTGAGTTGGAAAATGCATTGTGTATCTCCTATCTTCTTGTTGTCAGTGAACAATGTGACTCAGATAACATCCCTTATCCACAGACCAGAATGCATCAACTGTGCTCGTCTCCAGTCGGTTACGGTATGCCAGAGAGACTGACATGGACTCTCAGCTAAATGACAGCCTAAACCCACTCGATGGTGTCAGTGTGTGGTAATATGGGAGTGGAGGGAGTAAAGGAACTTGTAAGGGGTGTCAGTACAGGGCACCTGTCACAGAGGATCTATCAGTGAGCCCAAAGCCCTGCGTCACTCGGTCCATCCATCCTCATAAACCCAGATTATCCCATTTACTCTAACTCGGCCTCACTCCTCCGCTCCGCCTGGCCCACGCTAAAGCAGCGCATTCACACACATTCACCACCAGCTCCCAGTGTGCATCACTCCTCTCCTCTGCTCTCACCACTGAGCACTACAGCCACATCCTCTGCCATCCGGCCTCCACAGCCAGCTGTTCCCAGGCCAGCTGTAAATGTGTCTGTCACGTAAGTGACACATCACACATCTTAACTAGACAACTTTACGCACACCATATACATGTGGCTTTGTGGTGACACAGATACACACACACACACACACACACACACACATACAGATGCAGACACATCCTGCTGATTATCATAGAGTAGAAGCCAAATGCAGCTATCCATTTTTATGCACTTGGCCTTCAATGTTTTTTATGACGCTGACCATGAGGCCAAGAAGGTAGTTAAAAGTCTGCAGAAAGCCCTATTGACCACTGGTTGTTTTTCATCTCCATAAGTACAATAATGTGTGGAAACCAGGCCTACTGCCCCTGCTGCGGAAAAAAAAAGAATGAAAGGGGAGGGGTAGGGGGGAGCAATTTTTTTATGATCAGAGGAAACACTTCACCAGAGGCTCATAGAGGGTGACCTGGACACTCAGGACCAATAACACGGAAGAAGAGACCAATTCTGTTTGCCAACGAGCAGATGGGAGGCTCAGATTTACGAGCCCGAAGTTCGAGAACCTCACCGAAAAATTCGGGACCCAGGTATGGGAGCGAACGGCAGCTTCATTCTTTCTTTCTTTTTTTTTTTTACACACAGCCACCGATGAGGCTAGCAGCTCGACTAAATAAACTACGAAACATCTGGTGTCCAAATAGGCAGCAATGTTGCGATTTGAAAAAGTGTGCTTAACAAAAGGAGCACCGGGGCCCTGAATCAGTCAGGTGGACTCCTGAACCATAACCTCTTTCCATGTTTGGTGCTTTGTTTCTGGGATCAGAGAGCACTGGGGGGGGGGGGGGGGGGGCTCTGTGATTACAATGGTAATCCCATTAGGTCTTGTCCAACAAGCTTGACCCCTCTACCCTTACCCTTAACCCAAACAAGTGCCCTGTCTGTTCAACTTGCGGTGAACTTCCTGTGTGATGTTCCTCTTCTCGGCTGGGACGTCAGTTAATCTACTGGTAGAGAAACTAATAGTCCAAGGGGTTAACAAACATCTTGGGTTTCTGACCAAGCTAAACCTGGGAGGCAGAGCAAGTGTTTACTCTACCCTGGGCCAACAATGGACCACAGCGCCTCCCAACTGCATATTTCACACGTTGGTTTGTAGGTCCGAGGATGATTGATAGCCGAGATCATGACAACTGAGATACAGTAGATCCACATCTGCAGGTGCTGGAGGCTACACACGAATAAAAAAGAATGAATGACGCATCTGTTGGGTGTTTTAAAATGGCTTCCACTGCTTCTGATGCACTGCAGTGAGCATATGAGGTGGTGAAACAGCGAGCGATGCTTATACAGACTTTTTATGTGAGGAACTGAGACCGAGAACAGTGATGATCTCAAATTTCATAAATGTGACCTGTTGCTACTTCCTGGGTTATGGCTACACAAACGTTGAACGTGAATTTAAGAGCCTGTCACTGAATTGCAGGGCCTTATCATGGATACATTTCACACTTTTTTTCTTTTCTTCCTGTGCTAAACTTCAGGCCTGGGTGAGATGGTGGTGAAACAACAGATCAACCACCAACTTTGCCAACATCCTGTTGTGTACAGCAGAGTGTGAATAAATGATATCCTATTACTGCACTGCTGTATAAGAAATTAAATGTCAGCCATGACTTCATTAAGTCTCTCTCTTCCATCTAACATCTTCATATTGATAGAGAAAATTGGCAAAGCCTTGTGAGGATGATCGGATGACTCTTTCCAACTTGCCGAAAGGGAAGAGACTCGCTATGCAAACAGTGTTTAGCAGGGTTGGAATGTGAGATTGTTTTTTCTATTGCACTTCTTTACATCATTCTTGGAGCTGCTGAACAGGAACTTCTCTGTGAGCATTCATCAAGGCGATGGAGAAATATTTTGCGTGATGGATGAGACAGTGCAGCTCCTTTATCTCTTCCCCCTTCCTCTGGACTGTGCATGCAGTGGGAAGAGAAAAGGCCTCATGCCTCCAAAAAGCAGTTCCTCTCCCTCTCCCTCTTCCATTCTCTCCCCCGTCCTCCGCTTGACTCGTATTCCAGGTGTGCAGCGTCAGTCCATCTATCTCGGCTGATCGCCCCGGCACTGGAGCCGCAGTTAGTTTTGGGAGGCGATCACAGGTGCTCAGGGCCAGAATGGGATTCCCAGCCCCTCGGTTAATTTGTTGTGACCCTTGTGACGAAGGCCTGGGGAATTGCTCTGCTTTCTCCGTGCAGGGTTAGATCAGGTCGATGCAGGCGCTTGGGGGAAGAAAGAGAAAAAGAAAATAGCCACTGTGCATTGTGATCCGTTTATTCACAAAAAAAGAGAAGAGAAAGAGAGAGAAGTTTACCTAAGGCTTGAGCCAACACAATTCCAGATCTCCAGTTGGCTCATCCCTTCCCTGTTACTTAACACTAACGCCGCTGAAAGGCGAAGGCATTTCCAGGGGATGGCTGCATCAGATCGCCCGTCCCAAATCCACAGGGAGGCTTGATCCTCCACGATTATGGGGTGTTTGCAAACTATCCGGTACAACAATGACTCTGGACGGGCGAGAGGTATGGAACGCTGCAGAAGCACTTGGTTGGGCTAATGTCCCTAGCAGATCCTCCCTACACACGGTCGGAACGCTCGAGAGCGAGGTGCCGTCTGCGGCCTATACGGAATGATAGAGTGGAAATGTTGCGTGGGCTGCCCTTGAGCAATGGGTTGCTGTCTATTAGGGAGGTGAGGCTACTACATAACTGCCATTAGCACTGAGCCTTATCGCACTGAAAACGGGTTTGAAGAAACATTAGGAGAAAAAACTGCACTTATTGTATTTAACGTGAAGGCAATTTTGGGTGAAGGTGTGCAGTATGCTAGTGAACAGCATCAAAGGAGAGATAGTAGTATAAAGTAATCTTGTTAAATGAGGAATCAGATCACTATGTATATACTATAAAGACATATAATTGGAGATTGATGAGCATTCAAACCAATGACCAATTGACTGATTGAAATGTTTAAACCTGAGATCTCTGGCCCAAGAGCACAAGTCTAAGTGGTCGCTTTACCCAATGTGACGAGGGCTGTCTGTTTCTAATGAGCAGCAACTAACTTTGTGCATTGTTATACTTTATTATTCTACCAATTTGGACATTTTTATTATTGCTGATGTCATGTTTGGTGCCATGGCCCCATAACCCCCATAAATAGGCCCCTGTTGTTGGTTGGTTTCATGCCACTGATACAACTGTTGATCTGGAGGACTGAGGACTCAGCAAGAGTGCAGTCCTTGTGTGAGACTGGTGGCACACTGCCATTCTGTGCCTTGGCACCAGGACTGAACGTGCCAGACGGCATGCGGACTAAGGTCATCTTGGTGACGCCAGCCGTGGGAGGTTTATGATGTCACTGAGTTGGCAAAACACGTTCTGGGCACGCTCAGAGCTGGCTTCTCCCCCGGCCCTAATTATTCAAAGTGGTCAGCTGACCAACGAGGAGCGTTCGTCTAATCCACGTTAACTGGCTCCATGACAGCGAAATGGGATCAGGAGTGCTGGCTAGCCAGCAACCAGCTCTAGAGTGAGAGACTAAGTCATCAGCCAGGGATTTAGACTTGGGGACTGTGAGGGCTACTAGGAATGGAAAGCTGAGCAGAAGTTGAGTAAGGATTTAAACTCTTCACTCTCTCTCTCTCTCTCTTTCTCCCTCTCTATCCATCTGCCCTTGCTCTCTCTCTCTTGCTCTCTTCCTTGAAAAGCGAGAGTAACAGATGTCAAAGGGCGAAACGTCACTGCATTTCTCATTGCTCTGACGCATGTGTGTAAACCACACAGATTAGATGCACCAGGATTGTGCACCATAGGTATTTGCATACCTAGACATCAAGGCCTTGGAGACAGAGAATGACAGAGATAGAGTACGTCAAGGCTAGAGCAAATCCATGGGCATTGCTTTTACTGCATTTCATATGAGCGGTCACTCTTATAAGTCTCAATCTGTGATTCTCCCCAAGTGCACATGCAGAGTGGGATGGCTTAAGACATCACAATGAAAAGTCCCTCTGTTCAGCAACCACACTATTCCAAGTCTTTTATAGTTCTGGTTTCAAGTCGTAAAGAAAATATTGTGATTCATCTTTTTATTGTTCCCTTAA
>JASCQX010000009.1:10365504-10377144 GCA_030264415.1 Sardinella fimbriata
AAGAGATGGACTGAGATAGATTGAGATTTTTTTTTTTTCAATTGTGAATTTCTTTTAGGATTGACCTACAACTGTGGCCTTTAAATTGAGCTTCATTCCACTGAGCTTAAAAGATGAAGACTTTTCTATACGGGTTGCGTCAATCAGGGCCAGTCCAGGTCAGGATATGTTGGCACGGTGGACAGTCTGTAAGTTAACTGGAATCTGAATAGCTAAAATGTGAGGTGACAGTTATATTCCTTCTCCCTTGCGGTGTCTGACCAGTCCATCAATCCGCCCTGCTAAAGTCCACATCCCAAACACACACACACTCACACACACACACACACACACACAGTCCCCTAGAGGCTGTCATGCAAGGCATGGGAGTCTCTGGATGCCAGCACTACCACCACTCTGCTCTTTTGGAGTCCAGCCATCACAGGTATCAGAGCTGAAAGGCTGGGAACCTCATGAGGGAGACTTCATGGCTAAACACACACACACACACACACACATTCGCACAAGTAGGCAGGAAATGCGCATACACATACTCACATTCTTGCATATGAGGCACATGTGCACACAAACCCATGCAAATTCAATTTACACAAATTCGCATAAACAGTTACACACACACACACACACACACACACACACAAAGACACACTCACACACAACCTCCTACTGTCAGACACACACTTGCCGAACATGCTTGACTGTTTGTTTACTATCCAACTCATCTGAAATGATGAGTGCCTGTATTTCTCATCTACTGAATTGCGCCTGATTTCTGGGTAAATCGATTGTACTATAAATGTGGCAGAGAAAAGTCCTCTGTTGACCTTCGCCATTACCAGCATCGATTTCCTCCCTCATTAAGGCTGTTGCATTGATAGAGATGACATGGCTGTTTCATCTTCGGGGACGCTGATGGCTGAGGAGGTGTGCTGATCAGTCCAAATGGACTGGAGCAGTCATCACCCCACATTAATCCTAACCTCACCACACCACACCACACCACATGGCTTCCACCGCCAGCAGCAGCAATGCCCGTTGTCTCCCTTATGACAGGGGCTATCTATGCATGCTCTGGCTGAAGGGGGTAAGAACCTCTACAGAAGTGTGCCACATTTTTGTCTTAATAACAAAGACTTTTCTCCTATTTTTTCTCAAGTGCATTAGTGAGCCTATACATGTATAAATAAATAGGCATTTATAGTTTGCTACGCTTGCCATTACTAATTGTTGATTTACAGCTATCTGTGACCCTTTTTTTTTTTTCAAAACATCATCACTTTCCAGCATTGTGTCAGTTGTGCCCACACATTAGAACTGCATACTGTGGATAATATTAGCCTACTTATAAGGAAGAGCATAAGATTTCATTTCACTGCATTTTTTACAGCAGTAATCATATGCATGTGACAAATAAACTACTTGTATCCTTGTATAAGAGAGACTTGGATCTTGGGAGGTTCAATTCAATCTATAGAATTTTCAGTAATTGCAAAATAAATGTTTTGCATTCAGCCTAAACCTTTATGCCTACAGTATAGAGGTAAAACTTCACAGTATATTATTTAATGTTTGAGTCTGTACAAATGAAAATTGCGCAATGTAGGCATTTAAGATACCAATAATACCTAAATTTGCTTGCACCAATTTAAGTGAAAAAAAGAAAAAAATCTAAATTAGAGTGGACTACTTATTCACAATGGGAGACACCTTTCATTTTAAGGATTGTGCGTATTTAGAGCTATCAGAGAGCCCTCTCTCTATATATAAATACTAAATGTATCATTTCAAAGGGTAGCTTTGTTATATTTAAAGCCTTTTGTAACACAGGTATACTGCTATACCATACTAGATTGGAACAATGATCAAAATGATTTCTGCCCATTCTGCCTGTGACAGTCTAACTGTTTTTATGTGCTGCTTCATAGGATGAAGTAGGCTATGCTATAAAACCTCAGTCGATGACAGCAGGCCTATTTCACAGGCATCACACCAGGGCCTACTGACTGACGTGTCTGCCAAGGTGTTCTTGTCTATCACCTGCTAAACAAACGTGTGTATAATCAGTGGATTGTGTTATAGTAATATATTATTTACTTATTTACCTATTTATTTGTTTCCACCAACAGAGAGCCGTCATCTTCCAACTAACCTACAGCCTACAAGTGAGTACAGAGAGAACCCAAAGTATCACGACGTTAGATGGTAAATACCGTGAAGTTGGACAGAAGATGCGGATGGCCGTTAGAGGGCACTTTTGTCTCGCTTTCACCCAAACAGCTACAATGAATTGATTAGTCCATTTGACCCTCTTCCACACTTGAGTTCTGTATCAATACAGCTATCTGACTGACCTGTTGAGCATGCTGAACAGTGAGTCACAACTTAAACAAGTAAGCTACTCTAAAGACGCCATTAAACACTGCGTAACGCCAACAACACTCACAAATACGCAACACGCACCATGACTGCTCATCTTCCTTTAAACAAATTGTTTTTAAGCCTTAGAAAAGGATAGTTCACAAAACTGGACAAGTAGTAAGGGATCATTTGCTCACGCCTGACCCACGATTGTCACTCAAATGTGACTGAGAAACCAAAGAACACAAGCCCGATGCTCGCAAGCATAATAGCAAGCCTTTTGTTGCATTTCAAAGCAGCCAAATCACCATCTTGAGATCTTACACGCCACTATATGATGGCATCTTATCTTGATTTTGAAATGGATACTCCGATGAGTGGGCTATGTGCATGTATAATGTTAAGTTCAAAATAATGAATTAGACGTCTGGTATCAAGAAAAGAAGGTTATTTAATAATTCAAATATTTTCAAATGTGCAAGTATTTTGTTCACTTATTATCCAGTGATGAAATATTACTTGAACATATTTCTATCACATCCTCTTTTTTATTTTACCCACCACACAGGTTCATCCAGACCAGAGCTTGATAGACTATGACAAAAAAGCAAACATAACAAATAAATACATCCCACAATTTGTTTTCAATTCATAATAGGCTTGATTGATTAAAGCTACGGAGAAAATGATCTGCGTTTACGTCCACCTTTTGTTTTCTTTTAAAGAAAAGAGTAGCACTCGGCAGACCTTTGAAAATAAAGATGTAATCAAACAAATTAAGAAAGCCATAGAAAGAAACGTCCCTGGGTAGCGCCTCAATAAAAGCACAAAATAATAATAATAAAAAAAAAGTAAAATGTGAGGGGAAACTAATATTTGAGGGGTGTGAAAGGCTTATATACATAGGCCTATAATGGTGACTGCAGGGCTATAGCCAACAGTCTGTGATAAAAGGGATGAGCCCTGGCCTCTCTCTCTCTCCCATATCAATCAGCGCGTAGGCAGACTGTAGAATGTTTATGTAAATACACCTTATTCTGCATTCATACTGAAGCTCACCTCCATCACAGCGCTAAGAAAAAAGAAAATTAGCCTGAATTCGCAAAATCTCCCTTTACTGGAAATGATAGACCTACACATGGCTTTGAATAGTGTAATAATAATAATAATAATAATAATAATAATAATAATAATAATAATAATAATAGCTTGTGCCAAGATTTGATATAAAATGCTTTCTAGCCCAGGCGTGAATGTCTTTTTAAATATCTTTCCATCTGAAAAGAGAAAAATAAAACCTTGCCTATATAGATTAAAAATCTATTGCAGGAGGAAAAAAATGTCTTCAGCTCAGGAGATGAAGTACATTTTGCCAATTAATTTTGAAGGAGATAATAATAATAGTTAAAAGATAAGCTGAGTTGGTTTGGCAAGATAGTTTTGAGTTTATGGCTACTGAAGCCACTGAAAAAAAAGACAATTAAAGCAAATGCAGCCAAGAAGCAACTGTAACACACTACGAATAACGAGCAATATTGTCGCTACAAATTACTATAAATAAAAAATAGAATGTACTAGAGCCCAATACAAAAATTATGTCAAATCAATTTGAATAAAAAAATAATCGAACAGCTAAAACCTGTTTTGTTTTTAAATCATTTAAAGAAAAAAAGTGCCCCAGTGAGAAATAACGAAGCCATGTCTGTTTAAATTATACAATATTTACAAACTTGATCTATGTTCTGCTGTTCTGGAACATCTATGCGGTAATATTTTGTCGCTTGAGGGAAGTGTCAGATTTCCGTCGCCACGTAGCCCTTCCGTGACCTGTCCGCGAACCGCTGGCGCATGGCGCAAAGCTTGGCGGTGGCAGCCTTTGTTTTAAGAAGGGCGTGAACTGATATCAGACAACTAAAAAAGTGTTTGACTTGTTCAATGGCATGTCTTATATGATTCCATCTCATCTGCATCGAATCTAAGCATCTGCAAATCATAGTTATGATCAGCTGAGTGACCTGATAGGCCTATGTGCTGCAGCTAATAATAATAATAATAATAATAATAATAATAATACTAATAATAATAATAATAATAATAATAATGCATTTATATCTCCAAACTCCTCTTAACTGAGCGTTTGTAGGCCTACTCAAAATCACTAATGTTGACTGATTGAGTGAAAACCTATGCCCGATGCTCAACTCCAGTTCCTCACAGCAGCTGTCAAAATGGCGTTCTGATATCGAATGCAGCAGCTCTTGACACTTTTCACGTAGGACAAGCTGTCCTGTACAAAACAATGCAATAATAATGCAGTCGTATGCATACACTACAAAAGTCAAATGTGTAAACAGTATAGGCAGTATAAGATGGACCACAATGCACGCTCTAAAAATGACATTTTTTTCCACCTTGACGACTCTTTCCATCACAAAAAAAGGTTTACACCTAGAAACTGCGATGTCACAGTGCTGGGTATATCTTTACAAAAACATTCGCTCCCTTGCTCTTGAGGAAAATCCACCTTCCCTCTCGCTAACGCTATGCGCGCTGTTGATATTGTTTAGGGCTGATAGGCTAATGTGTGCTCCCTCCTAAACACCTGCTATCCTCTGGATAGTTCCGTGTTGGACTAGACATTTTCAGGTATAAATAAAAATCGAGACAGTCAGAAAAAAAGCGGGAGTGATCCTCCTTTGTTCATTGTACCGGTGTCTGGACCCCACGGTGTGGTGGCGTGTCCCCGTACACATCCTCCGTTCCCGGGATCTGTCCTCCGGGAGGAGTCATCCTCTTCTCTTTCTGTCTTCTGTTACAAAACCAAACCCTTACTACCTCCTTCTCCAACTGCAGACTGTCCGCTAACGAAACTATTTCAGACGCTGCTGGTTTGGGGCACTTCAAGAAATGACTCTCCAGAGCGCCCTTGACCGTTACCTCGATCGAGGTTCGCTTTTTCCTCTTCCTCCCCTGTGCCGCGATTTTGTCTAAGCTCGTGGGGCTCCCCGAGGTGGAATCGGCCTCCTCCAACCACTTGTTCAACAAAGGCTTGAGCTTACACATGTTTTTGAAGCTGAGTTGCAGGGCCTCGAACCGACATATCGTGGTCTGGGAAAACACATTTCCATAGAGCGTTCCCAAAGCGAGTCCGACGTCTGCCTGCGTGAAGCCCAGCTTGATCCTCCTCTGTTTGAACTGCTTGGCGAACTGCTCCAAGTCGTCGGAGGTCGGCGTATCCTCGTCCGAGTGGTCGTGGTGGCTCTGGTGCTGGTGCTGCTGGTGCTGGGACGGCTGGTGGCCGTGGTCGCTGAGGTGCGGGCTGTGGTGGTCCTCGTGTGCGTCGCGCATGTTGTGATGATGCATCCCCTGTCCGCTGCCCGGGATTAGTCCATTGACGTTGAATCCTGGCTGCGAATAGATAAGGCTCTGTCCGTTAGATGTTGCCATGCTCGGTATGTGCGCCGCCGTGGTCGTTCTCCATGCTCTGGCGTCGTGGTGATTCCCGTGCGTCTGGTGAACCAGATGGGGCGGCCGCGACTGGTGCTGGAGGTTGCTAGAGTTGTGCATCTCGTCCCTTGTGGGCTGCACCGCAGGTTTAATGTCCTGCTCGCCGAGCGGGCTGGTCGACCACGGAGCCCCTTCTCCGTGCGACAGCGCCGTGATCCACTGGTGCGCGTGGCTGAGCGGGTGACTGTTGCTCTGCAGTGAGTAGTCAGTTTGCAACAGGGTCTGCGCGTCCCTGTACGCCGTGGCTTGCTGCATGCTCCCGGACTCCGAGTGCACAATGGAGGCGCTGGAGGTGAGAATGTTGTAATGATTGGATGCTGTGGTCGCCATGACTCGCGGAGCCGGACTGATCGCTCTTATTACAGAAACCTTGCATTTGACAGTTACTCTTTTGCCACAGGCGGCTCCCAGGCGCTCTGCCAAGTGGACACAGCGGCGCGCACCTGAGCTCCGCCCCCGGGCGACCTCCATTGGGTGAAAGAGGTTGACGGACGTGTTCTCTTCTCACAGTAGTGCGTTCATTGGCCAGCTGTGGGCCTTAACAAACACTACCCCCTTCTTCCAACGGAGCTATGAGTTCTGCGGCACCTCTGAAACGTGAGATACTGAAAGGGGCACAGCAGCGGAGCGAGGACCAGCACAGGTTATGTTCTATCAGGCAAACTGTGAGAAAAGAGGCTTATTTTTTAACATTTAACTAATAGCGCAGAATTGTGAATGTCAGTAAATCAGAATATTTTTTAAAATTTAGACATGTATCATTATAAGTTACGCTGATGTTATCAAATTAATATAATAAATATTAAGATATATTTGTGTGCGTAAGCAAAAACTTTGTTTATTTTCTAAGACAAGCATATCCAAGTTGCATTCGTAATACAGCGTGTCAAGATTTGTTTCAAATCACTTTGTTTTAATGAGCTGAAATCTGTTATTTCCAGATTAAGCAGTTGCTCGTTACTGTTTGCGAATCAGGGAAGTCACTGGATAGCATGTGTATTCTTTAAAAATAACTGCTAGACATGAGTGCTGCTAACCTGCTGAACATATGCATAATTTTGTTAAGAACGTCAATTATTTCAGTTCTGCCAAACGCATTTTACTTTACATAAACCAATAGTAGTATTATAGTACTTAAAGTATTAAATGACAAATCATTAAGGCCTAGCCTACCACAACAAAATAAAGGGAAAACATATTTTAAAAATGCAGGCTAATCATTTATTTTTTAGTAGCCTAATAAAATAAGCTGTTTTTTTCAAGTTCAGATTAAAGTGGACAGGACTAAACCATTTGAACACTGTAGCCCTCCTTCAGCAACTGTAGATGATGATGTCATTACTGATGTTGCCCAGCTGTGTGTGTGTGTGTGATGCAGATGGATATACAGCCCTGAGAAAGAAATGTGACTGCTCCGCTTGGATTGCTGCTATCTGTAGGCCTATCTTTCTCGGGAACATTTAAAAGTTACAGATTACATGTGCTAATGATCACATGTTTTAGATGCACAAATGAATGTAGTCTAGCTATCACTATGGTGACCCCTCATAACTTTTATGTGCTTGTTAATATCACCTTCATAAAAAGCTAGCTGTAGCCTAAGTGTAGCCTAATATAAAATTCCGTGCATGTATGATTTTATTTTACCCATGCGTAAATATTAGGCCTACTGGAAGGAATTACTTAATTTGTCCTTCAAGGCTCAGCAACAAAATGTTACTTAAGTTGCAATTTCAAAAGTACATCGTCAAGTCATTACAGTGGTTTGTTTTCTGAAGTGACTTGTGTTTTCTTCTTGAAAATAATAATAGTAATTTACCTATAAGCTAATACTATGCGTCAGTCTTGGACACAGATTTAGCTCAGCCTACTTAGCATACATTCTGATTGGCATGAAGTGAGTGGGATGTGAACGCGAGCGGCTCATTGCCCAAAGCCCCAAACCCATTGTGGAGTGCGCAGGTGTCAGAATCGGCCCAGCTGTCCCCTCCCTCTGAGTGTGCAAAGGATCTGACATTGTCCAAAGGGAGGACATTTTCCCTCGCCGCCGACCGTTGCCATAGAGAAGAGTAAAGGAAACAACAGAGCTCACGTCACAGCTACTTTCGCCCCCACTTCTGGTGTCTAAAGGCCCATTTAGAGCCGCTCACTGACGGGACAAAAGAGAAACTGAGTGGGAGAGAGAGACTGAACTGGAGAGAGAAAGGACTGTCCTCTTTGACACCATAACAGCGCAGCACATAGCTCAGGCTACTATAAGCAACCTAATAGTCTATAGAATAATAGGATGAAGTTTGACAAAAAGAAGAAGAATGTTTAACTTTGAAGAATAGTTTGACAGGTTTACCTTATGTTTCACTCTCGGAAGTTCGATTGCAAACTCAGGACCACAGTGTTTTTATCTGCCTCGTGAACTTAAGCTATCCATACAAGCGACTGTGGTAATTTGGCACATAGCCCACAAATACCCCCACAGCCACAATAGTCTTTAACTTGTCAGAGCTGAATAGGCTATGTGCTAGTGGTAGGCTATATATTTTCAAATCTGTCAAAATCGGGAAAACGAATTCATTTGGATAAATAGCCTAATGAATGCGAGCAAACATTTGGATTAATCATAACCAAACCATCTTGGTAGACCTATCTGTCAACAACCTCACACCAAAATTGCAAACAGCCTCCAAAATCCACCAAAAATCTGTATGCCGTTGTAGTCAAGAATCCTGACAGCTGTGAAGTTACTGGAAAAAATAGGCGCAAAAATATCAAACCACGTGGTTGTCTTTTATGTAGCCAGGACACTCGCATTTAAACTGGGGCAGAAAAAAAGTTTGAAGACATGGTTAGTACCAGGAAATGTATTCATCTAATGATGATCATCATTGTGGTGTAACAGTGAAATCATCCAAATCAAAAGAACATTTGTGGCAATTAGGGTGGTAATTCGGAGAATTACCACATTGCCACAGAGGCTTAAATAGTCGTGTTGGGAGAAACCCAAAGCACATTACTTTAATGGTGTAATATGCAAACTATGGGTCGTTCAATTACATGGCTTAACAACGCATAAATGATGCGAGGCTTGTTATTTGGACGGTCGGCTCTGTGATAATTCGTTCGGAGGGGCCAGTGCGCTTTCTCATACAGTAAAATCTATTTCTGAGCTCCAGGAAGCGCTGCCAAACTACGTTTAAGGGAATAAAAATTAATGACGGAGAATCTGAGCGTTAAATTAACAGTAATTATATGACCCGCATGCTGTAAAGATTCCATTTTTTATGGTCTAATTAGGTAACTGTCTCCTCATACATCAACGTGTTTCCCTCTGCGGATATACTCGCGAGAACCCGGTCATGTTCAAATACTGATGAAAATAATTAATTACATTTGATAAAGGCATGGTTTAACTACTGACAAAAACCGTGGGATGCCATGCAAGTGTAAATCTAATCCCACACAGCTTCATAACCTATCACAGAGAGATGGAGGCCACACGAGACTTTACAGAGACTTGGTTGGTTCATAGGCTAGATATGGTTTTGAGGTGGACCAGGAGTCTTCCTTACCACTTGGTCCAGTGTTGCAATATGGAGGTATCTAAATGGCAAAAGCATGCCTGAAAAACCTGCTGCATTTTATGCGTCCATGTGTGTGTATGAGGGAGGGAGAGAGAGAGAAAGAGAGAGAGAGAGAGGGGGTGGGGGTGGGGATGTAGTGTGGGAGTTGAGAGAGTGGGAGAGAGGGTCTCTTTTGAAGGGGCTATCCCCTTAGTTCGAGCCAAAGAGGCCTCTCACTCCGAATGGTATTCCAATGCAATTAGTTGCTACAAAGACTTCGTTAAATTTGCACTCCTCTGAATCTTGGCGGCTGATTGTTTGTGGCCATTGTACTAGCTGGTGTATTCTCCCTCTGTGTGAGCAGAAGATGAAAAGACCACCCAGATGAAAAAAGGGGAGACTTACCAAGCTCCCCTTTAAATTACGCCCCCCCCCCCCACCCCCACCTTGGTTCTACCACTACTATTGCCAAGACAAATAACCCTGGCCACATTCGCTTCATGGTTGGGCATGGACACTCTACATTGGCGTGGGCAAGGTTTGACCCAATGACCTCCTGGACCCTTGGAAGTAGACATGAAGTAGGCCTTGGCAAAGCCTCACCTTTGAAACCCCCCCAAAACAACAAGTCGTTCACAGAGCAAGTGATTATGTTTTCAAAGACCACGTTTTGGCTTTATTTCTAGCCGTTTCACTCCTGATTCCCCCAGAAGCATTTAATGCAGATTACTTCAACACTGGCACACAAACACCTGCACTGACGCTTAATGGCATCAGCAGATTAACGCCTTAATCCAAGGGACTATGGCTCTGATTCTATGTTTAGCGGCCAATAATGCCAAACATAATGCGAGGTATTATTTCCACATCACATCGTCCCAGCGTGCAAACCTGGCAGACGCCGTTTATATATGTTTTTATATTAAAAAAAATCTTCCCTCTTTGATGGCTTAGCCAGAATTTCCATACATATGTTTGGATGGCAGGCTGAGGACCCGCTGCATTAGCTGGTTGACGCGTGTCCTCGCAAACCTAGCGGCTGTGATGCGAGTATCGAAATCACAGGATGAAAATGCCACCCCCTTCTTTTCTGCATGGCGACGTGTGTATGTGTGTGTGTGTGTGCGTGTGTGTGTGTGTGTGTGTGTGTGTGTGTAAGGCAGCGGGCCCATCGCTCATGTGCGGCTCCATTAGCCCCACGTGCCTCGTTGCTCAAACGCGGAAGCCAAGCAGATGGCTGGAGACGCGGCGACTTACGAGGCTGCCGCGCTATGTAACGGTGTTCTAATTGAAACATCAATATTGTAGCGCCAATACGGCAGAGGTACCCCCACCTCCGCAGTGGCAAACGGCAGGAGAACACAGGGGAGAGAGATGCAAACTTATGCCTTCATCTGGTGACTTACTGCAAATCTGATGTTGCTAAGATAGATCCAGATAGATCATCCACCTTAAAGACGGCATATTTCACACAAGCATATCGTATGATTTGGGTAGGCATCCTATGGC
The DNA here is from genome assembly GCA_030264415.1 of Sardinella fimbriata. Lineage (NCBI taxonomy): Eukaryota > Metazoa > Chordata > Actinopteri > Clupeiformes > Clupeidae > Sardinella > Sardinella fimbriata. The sequence continues at coordinate 10,376,436 of JASCQX010000009.1, forward strand.
GGCAGTAGAGGGTGGGGGGGGATGAAGACACATTTTCACATTACATCATGCATTTGGAATGGTTGAATACTCCAGTACAAATGTAGGTACACATCAAAATGAATCTTTCTGGCTCGGTGAATTCCATTCCCATTTTAATAATTCAGTTCGGAATAATGTTTTGGCATTTCCAGTGGATAAGGCATTTTAAAAGACTGTCCTTTCATTAGTATTGTGTTATGGAGAGAGTGGTGGAGGGAGGTAGAGAACGATGGAGGCAGCTTTAAGAAGGAAGGAGAGAAAGAGAGGGATGGAATGAGGAGACGGGAGAGAGAACAGATGGAAGAGGAAAGAAAAAGATCCGGAGGAGCCAGGAGTTAGAGTGTCTCCAGGGTCACCAGAGCCCTTTCCTGTGTTGACTACCACGACTGCCTGTCCCTGATTGGCAGGGGTTACTGGGGTAACCCAGGAGACTGAGCTGTTTCAGGCACAGTGCAACACTGTGCCCAGTGGTGGCGCTGTGACGAGCCTTCCCCGGCCCCGCAGGGCCAAGGGTGAACTGGAGGGGTGAGCGGAGGGGGCATCTCTGGATGACTCCACTTCTTAACTCCTTATCCACCACCCACCTGTAACTCTCTCTAACTCTCACACAAACACACACACACACACTCACACACACACTCATACACACACACACACACACACACACACACACACACACACACACACA
>JASCQX010000009.1:12186805-12198308 GCA_030264415.1 Sardinella fimbriata
TGACTAGCCGCCCCCTCTATCTCCCCCACTGTCCTGGTTATCAGCGGGAATGTGACACGGCAGATTGCACAGTCACACGGCACATGATATTTCACAGGCACCACTTTCATTCTCTCAGTTTGACTTCAACCACAATACATCATCTTTACCTTTCCACCCTCAATTTCAACTAAGCACAAAAGCCCTGATTTTTGATTAGTAAAACGACAGCGTTATTTGCAGTCCTTGCGCTCCTGATAAACAGGGAGAAATTGAGTGATTCTTGATACTTGTTTGTTAGTCTGACTGTGAGTGCGTGTGTGTGTGTGTGTGTGAAATATGTCCGTTTGACACAGGCCTGTATGGCTGTGCTGCTCAGCGGTGTTTCAGCATGTGTAATGTTTCAGAGAGGGGAATGATCCTGTCTCTCAGAGCGCTACAGCATTTTGTCCTGCTATAGAAAGGTCAGGCTTGGTATCGCGCCTCAATCGCAAAATTCCTCTGCAAGACGCTTTAACATCATAAGAATATGGGAAGTAATGCATGAAGGTTTACATTGTGCGCACTGAGGCACATGTATGTATGCCTATGTGTGTGTGTGTGTGTGTGTGTTTGTGTGTGTGTGTGAGTGTGAGTGTGTGCGGGGCTTGCTTGGTTGGGGGATGTAGTTGGATCGGGTGCAGTTGAAAGGGAGGGAGGTGGGGGAAGGGAGGTCGTTACTGGACCACCTGTCGAGTCAGTTTGACAGACAGGTTGGTGTGTGCTGCCTCAGCAGGTCGTGTGTGTGTGTGTGAAGGAGGGGGTGTTCATCACAGGGTTTAAGAGACGATAGTAGGTGTGGGGGGGGGAGGGGGGGGCAGGAAGTCAGACCCCAATCATTTCATCTGGTGAAGGCACAAACATAAATATAGATGTTATATTAAATATAGATTGGTTTAAAGTGGGAGTAACAGATGTTTGACCTGACACGGTGGGACTGACAACAACAGACATCAAAGTTCCAAGAGATTTCCCACAGCTGCCCTGTAGATTAATGCATTACGCCAGTCTGGGAACATATTTTCTGTACGTGGTCCTGTTAGCACACACAGAAGAATATGTGCATTATACATGAGCTTGTCTCTCTGTGTGTGTGTGTGTGTGTGTGTGTGTGTGTGTGTTTTCACCTGTTTATTGGTAGATTGCTTGTGACAGTGACGGCATTGCAAACTATAGGGGGAAAAATGATGTAATGTTCCCCGCCTCACACATTCCCCACCCCCCCATTTTGGGAAACCCTTTCTGATTAGCACCTGTTACCCTCCTTCTTTCTCTCCCTTTCTCTGTCTCACGTTCTCACGCACACACACACACACGCACACACACAAACTGGCCCTGCACAGAGCAGAGAATGTCGCTTTTATCAACCTCTATGATTATGTGAAAATAATTATCAGTTATACATGTGTGAGCTAGTATTTTTTTTTTCAGTTTATTTGAAGTACTTTTAGTTTTATTTCAAGTACTTACACAAAATGCATTTTTTTTCCTCCATAATGTATTCCATATTTTTATATTTATAGATAAGGTACTGATCTTGTTGGTAAATCTAAAATGCCTAAATTCCTCCAACATAGTTAAATATGCTGCTGTTATTTACTATGTTACAGTGCTATAGTGTAATAAAATAAATCTTGTTAAAATCACAGTAAAACGTTTCTCAATTTCTCAGATCTAACAGAACCTTTGTGAAGAGCCACAGTAACTGCAAAACTCTGGGCTGCTGGGTTGTCTTGCAATTCAGGCATAATTTCTTTGATGCGCTATCACACTTCAATGTGAGCCCATCCTCGTGTATGGAATGACTTTGCCCCCCAGTGGAATGTAGGTGTAATTACAAACAACGCATAGATCCAAGGTCGTTAAAACAGAAGATCAGAAAACCCAACATGGCATGTACACCTGGCATAATCTATTGGATGGGCAAGTTTCTATACAAACTGTTGAGATATCGTGACATTTTGTCTGTATTCAATGCAAACCATTGTGGGATCTTTAGAAAGAACAACACCAGCTGTGAGGTCCTTGCTTGGATTAATGACCAGAATCAACATGTTGTGCTATGGCTACTCAAAACATATTTCTCAAATGATATTCAGAGTGACCTCTAGGCTTTTAAGGCTAATAGGCCAACATTCTTCCAAGCTGGTAACAAGCCCTCAATGGTATTAAAGATCTTTCAAAAAACCTAAATCATCCCCACAGTTTGACATTTCACAGATCAAAACGACAAACTGTGTGTCTGGCAAGAAAGGAAGTCTGAAAAATCAGACACTTTATTTAACACAAATCGGAGTGGTTAAAGCAACAACAACAAAAAAAACTCATGCACAGTAATTATAACACTCAGATGCATAGCACATACCTTTTGCACAGGTTGTGGCTGCATTTCATCCTGCTAAGTATGTACAGATTTTGGCCATTCCTCTCTATAGGCCTGTAGCGCCCGAGTCACCTTCCTCTCCTCTTTCCTCATCTTCTCCCCGCTCTGATCTCGGTGACAGCTGACGGTCGGCCCTTTGAAGATCCTGCCAAACGGGACACGGCCCAAAAAACACGCCACATCTGGCAGCTTGGTTTCCAAAGAGCCCTCTAATCATTCATCCATCTCCCGGGAGACGGAGCTAGGCTAAATAAGAGCACACCTCCGGCCTGAAGACCCGCCTGTGATGGATGGATGAGGTTTAAACATTAGAGGCGAGCCAGGGACCTGATTACCCCTACAGATTAACCACACAGAGGGCCAGGTACAAGTCAACACTGACACATGAAGTATGCACTTTGCATAGTGTGTCATGATAAACACATTCAAACCCACTATATAAATAAATCTATATAAATGAACACCAGTGCATTTGTGCCATTAGACTCAGTCTAAAATTCACACAAATACTAACTCTTGACTATATACCTTGATTGTCCAAAATACTGTTGTTGTTTCTTGATATATTTAATACTGAATATTTAATAATCACCTCTGGTTTTATGAACCTTGTAACCTTGTAAATGGTATCTATGTAGTGGCAGTGTAAATAGTGTTTTTCCAGTGTCACCCTCCATGGATAGTTCCATTATGTGTGTTTTTGAAAATGTCTTTATTATGAGGGTAAATTATAACCAAATATAAAAACACAATTCTTTTGACACTCATTAATTATGAAATAAAACAGTAGAAACTATGGGTTGACAAAGCATGAAGTGGGGGCCAATTAAGCAAGCGCTGAGCTATCTTGGAGCAAGCACCACCAAATCTATGTGCGTGTGTGTGTGTGTGTGTGTGCATGGCTGTTGCTGTTGCTGTGCAGCAGAGCTGCAATGTGCTCAATTGCCCAGATAATTACAAGAGAGCGTCAGAGTGAAACACAGGGGTTAACAAGCAAAGCATAATCGCTCAGTGCAAATATTCACTCTCATAATTACACAGGATATATCTGATCTGGGCTAGGTAACTAATTGACCCATGTCCATTTCCCAAGGGCTAATACCTTGCTATTAACACAGTAATTTATTTGGATATTTGATTTGCATTATTGCAAGGCTTAGTGAGAGATTTCAAGAAAACAAAGACAAAGAAATCTGGGAGGCTTATAGCATCTCTTTGCCCCTGTCAAGGAACACACGGTGCAAAGTACAACTACAATTTCAAAGTAAATACAGTTGAGTTTACTAATATATTCTTGATATAACTTGCTTGCTTACACTTATAAACTTTTTCACCACTCTCTCAAGGTCCAAAGTTGCACGGTCACCTGCCAGCCACAGATGTCAGATTTTACATGCACCTTACATGTAAGTCCGAGGAAAAGGAGGATTTACCACATCCAATCAAAAAGGCATGAGCTAATAGTGCATCATAATATGTGTATGTATATATGTATATAAAAGAAAGGATAAAGTGTATAAAACAAATTAAATTGCATTCATTCACACAAACAGGTAGCACATCTTTATAAATATACAAATAAATTTAAATGTCAACAGATCATTTCATCCTTACACTGGGTATAATCGCAGCAATCAAAAGCAAAACAACTTAAAATGGTGTCTCTGCAGCCAAAAGGGCAAAAAAAAAAAAAAAGTCAAACAGTTTGGAATATCCTGCTAAATACTCTGCCAAAAGACATCAACTCCCCACTGCACTTCAGTTTAGGGTCTGTCCCATTTCACAAATGATTTATCAGACCATGACAGAAAAAGATACAACTGTGGCCAAGCTGTGGCCAACAAACGTCAGCACTTTTCTCAGTCTCCCTCTCCCTCTCCCTCTCCCTCTCCGTCCAGCTCCGAGTCGGAGTCCTGCTCGGGCACGGTGGAGCTGTACCACTCGGCGCTCTCCTCCTGCTGCACCAGCACCAGGGCCTGGGACGCCGCCGTTCCCCCGCTTCCGCCTCCGCGCCCGCCGTCCGCCTCCATGGCCTCCTGCTCGCGGCCCTGGTGCTTGCGCTTGGTGTGGCGGCGCAGCGTGTTGCGTTCGGCGAAGCGCATGTGGCACAGTGAGCACTGGAAGGGCTTCTCACCCGTGTGCACCCGTTGGTGGCGGAGGAGCTCGCCGGCCTCACGGAAGCGCTTGGAGCAGATGGAGCACACGAAGTTGCGCTGGCCCGTGTGGATGTGCTTGTGCCTCTCCAGGTGGCTGGAGCGCTTGAAGGCCTTGCCGCACAGCGAGCACACGTGGGGCTTGCTCTGGGAGTGGGTGATGGAGTGGCGCTCCAGGTCGGACAGGTAGTAGAAGATGCGGGGGCAGTAGCGGCAGTAAAGGACGCGGCGGTTCCCGCCGGTGGGAGACGGCGGGGAGTACTTCTGCTGACCGGCGGAGTAGATCTGAACCAGCGGAGGGGAGACCGGGGGTGTGGGCGACGAAGAGGAGACGAGCTGCTCATCCTGCGAGGACACAGAGTCTGACGCTTGTTCAGAGATGGGCACAGGTTCTGGCTCTGGTTTTGGTAAGAGGTGGCCTTTGGGGCTCTGAGGTTCCGAAAGGTCAGAGGTCACCAGAGGTGAAACAGGCCGTGGATTGCTAGGGGATGAGCCAGAGGTGGCTGGCACCTCAGGCTTCTGTGGTTGAGTGTCGGGAGGATGTACTGTTCTACTTTCAGGACAAGAATTGAGCAGGGCTTCACGGAAAGACTTGGGTGTCCAGCTGTCGGACTTGTCAGACTCGAGATGTCGGCTGTGACTTGTTGAACTAACATTACTTGCACCGGCAGGCGAAACAGTGACAGGTACAGGGGAAGGACTAGCTAGCTTATTTGATCCCGAGACAGCAGAACCCTGCGACTCTGGAACTAGGAGGTTGACGACAGGGGAATTTGAGGCCATAACAGCCGATCTTACACTTGGCAAGCTTGCAGTAAGTGGAAGTGCGACAGAGGAAATGGATGAGATTTGTGAAAGCTGGCCTGAGGAAGTGTCGAGGACGGGAAGCTGGGTAACGGCAGTCTGAGCAGAGGACACGGGCAACGACGACAGAACGAGGAACATGGGCGATGACTGAGCACTCTGGGCAAGAGCCAGAGGGAGGGAGAGAGCCATTAACCCAGCGTTCGCTTGGCCAGGGGAGGAAGAGGAAGAGGAAGCAGCCTGCAGCTGGGAGGAGGGCAGGAGCAGAATGGGGGTGTTGGAGGTGCTGTTTGCTATGACCTGAATGGGTTGAGAGGGGAGACTGGACAGTGCAGGCAAGACGGACAGTTGAGACAAGTTAGGCATCGCCGGGCTGGATTTCGCCGCGGCCGCTTGTTGAAGACTGGCTGAGGTTTCATGCGCCGACAGTTTCTTATCGGAGAGGACTGAGCTGTGTGACAAACTTGGTTGTGAATGTGTCGCTTCGGTCAGCGCTGCTGATGATGATGATGAGGAGGAGGAGGACGAGGGTTGGTGTTTATCGGCTGCTAATGTGGAGTCTGGCTGATCCGCCTGCTCCTCAGAGTCCATCTGAGGAACTTTAGTCCCATCTGGCGTGAGCGTGTAAGGGACGCCTTCAATATCAATGAGGAGCACATCCTCTGCCATGGCATCACCCGGGGGAGCGGAGAGAGAGGCAAGGCTGGACACTTGCATGTCTCCCCACTGCATTTCCCCAAACTCACAGGAAGAGTCATCATCTTCCTCCACCTCTGGCTCGGTCCTCATCTCTTCAATCTCGTCCACCTCCATTACAAGTGAGCTTTCATTGGCAGCATCATCCCCTGTGAGCCATAGACATCTGCCTTTGAAACTCCGCTCTCTCTTTTTTGGTAAGCTCAAGTCAAGGGCCTCCATGGTTTCTTCAAACTGGTCGTCTTTGACAGCACTTCCTTCCTCAAGCTTAAAGCAGATCTCTGCCCCCTTCCCTGGAACAGCAAGAGACTCCTCAGTGTCTGGCTCTCTTTTCAGACTCTTAAGGTCTCCAATCCCGGCCATAAGGTTCTCCCCCATCTCCGGTTCAATTTTCACCTTCTTGTCCAATTCCTGAGTGCTTGTTACAAGACTCTCATCAAATCCCATAACCACCTCCTCCTTTTCCTCTTTAATATGCATGGCAAGATTAGCATCAAGGAGCTTACAGTCACTTAAAGATCTTATTCCTTGGGTTGACGAATTCTGCCCCGTCACTGCTTGCTTCACCAAGAGGGTAGAAAAACCCTCTTCCATTTTTATCTTCCCATCTCCTTGGCTGCTTATTTTTGCCAGGGAATTTTTGGGTTCCATTTGAAAAAAGTAGAACACAATGTTGTGTTTGGGGACCTTACCTTGACTGTTTTCTCTGCTATTTCCAAAGCCTGTATAACAGCTATAAACATAAGGTGCCCCGTTACATTGATGTTCACATCACTATATCTGGAAATGCATCAAGTGTTGTAAGAGAAATCTACACAAAACTTTCCAGAGTTTTCTTTGGCTCTCAATAATGTGACCTATATAAAATCAAGAGGCATCAGGTGTTGATTGCTTTGGCTATACTAAGAGAGTGCTTTAGATTGCATTGTGGGCTGCAACACTTGTACCGATGCAAAGTGCTGCTGCCACAGAGAATTAAGCCTCATTTGTAAGCTCGTCTCCAACAGAGGACCTCCGACTGAAGAAACAGCTGTTGTAAAGGTAGGCCAAGGGCCATCAGAGGGGACATTCTGGGAGTTCTGAGTGACGTCCACTGAGCCCTCTTGAATATCTGCAGGCAGTGCCATCTCTGGGTGTTTTAGGTCACCATCAGTTAGCACTGAAGAGGCTTGTTCTTGACTCCATTCTGAATGGTGTTCATCAAACTGAAATGTAAGACAAGAGGATGTTTTATTATTAAACGGATCATCAACACAATTTAAAGTAGGCTACTCTACAACAAAATACCTCAGAACTACTTGTTTTTTTGAAGATTATCAAAATCTTATATTGACTATTGACCCTGATGGAATGGAAGCCTGCTGAAACTGAAATAAAGACAACAGACAGATCTACACTTATTTTGATCTACTCTCACTGATCCCACAACAGTGAGGTGGGAGATGGCAGGCATCCAGACCAAGCTCAATCTCAGGCAGAGGTAATTGGCCACAAAAGCCAGGCTAACTCTGATAGAAAGACTCTAATAATGTTTATAAAAATGGGTTATAAACATGCAGAGACTCAGATGGCACGGGTGTATGATGCAGCTAATAGGTGAACACTGTCTCCCTCTCCTGAGGAAAGGCTATATTGCAGTATACTTCCCTCAAACCTATACATTCATGATCACAAACCTGATATTATACATAGCATAAGTGTGCAATACAAAAAGAAATTGAGCTACAAAATTAATTAAATGAAAATTTCATTACACTAATTAGGCTACACGGGCCTAATAACATGATAAAGCTATTGTGTCCACATGATCACGACATAATAAAAATACATAAATGAATAATAGGCTAAATAAAAATAAAATTATAATTTGTGCATGACAACAAAGTATTGTCAGTGTTTTCCTGTTCTCATTAGGCTGACGATTGCACATCGGCCTATTGTCTAAGAATGTCAAATCTAAAAACACTTACATGTACACTTACACAGAGGGCGCCCTATTGCATAGAATCAAGTTGGCATAGCTTCTCCTTGTTAATGAAAAGTCAATAAGTGACATTGCATTAACAGCCTTTTTTTACATTTAGCCCGTTTGTCTGTATTTTGTGAAATGTTACGGTGATGATGTTTATTAGCCTACATCAATCTAACCCATCATTGCTCAAATTTGGATAAACCTGATTGTGCCTTCCACAATTCAATTTGTATTAGTCCTAAACGGTAGCATTGGCTAAATGTCAACTTAACTCTTAACGAGCTGGGATGCAGGCTCAAAGTAGGCATAAGCCTGAGCATCGACAGATTTTAGAAAAGCAATTCAACAAATTAGGGTTCGAAATTAGCCAAAGTGCCAAATAACTCCATTGCTGTCAAACAGTTTCATATTCATGACTTGGTAAGTAGCACAATGTTTCTGAAATGACCGCATCCAGTTAACGTTAGAATTGAAAGGAAATTGTCTGAACAATCCCAGTTGGCATAATGAGCCGAAATCCAGCTGTCATCTGCAAAATGACAGGCGAGGGTACCACGTGGGTTCAGTCGAGCATAACAGCAAGTATGTTACTATGTTACACTAGTAATGCCTAGGCTAAGCTTAGAATGCAGACAGACTGATCTTAGCTGGCTACTGTAACTTATGTCCTCTCTTGTGCTCATCCGCGCGTTTGATCTACCGAGGGTTCGAGTGACATTGTAACATTGTAGCCCATAGCCTTGCGTTAGCCTGGCTTTGGCGGACTCGGCTCATGTTCTATATCGACCCAATCAAAAACCGCAGGCGACTAAACTATCTTCATTGATTCGATTATCAGCGTAACTGGCTCTGGGTTTGAGATTGAGTTTCGATTTCGCTAAAGTATTTAAGAAATACGGCTAATTCGCCTGGGTAAAAAGGGCGACACGGACAGACGCCATTACGAGTCGGAGGTCCGATACCATTTGAGGTGACAAAAACAGTGCATGACTATGTGCATCTCACTCGAACCCGAGACAAGGAGTAGCCTAATCACAACCACGAGACCATTATTCGACTCCGGCAGTACTCGCATGATTTTAATACCCACTATTTGCGCTACTTTCGTTATGTGGCCAGTACAGACATTACACTCGGACCTTCAACCAGCCATTTTATGTGCAGCCTAGCAAGGGTTCGAACCGGTAAGAACGCTTGCAACATAGCTCGATCAGAAACCGTCTATAACTTTCTAACCCATCACAGCGTTGACTGAATTTACTACACATGAGAATTAAGAAAACATATCCAGCGCAGGTGTCTCAGGGTCTCGTATTACTTAGTGTCAATTTGAAAATGAATTTGAAACTGCTTACTCTCCACGAGAGTCTGTCGTTCGCATAGGCTCCAGCTCACCCGACCCTCAGATACTTCCGGAAGACCAAATATGAATGGGTGACCGAGGAACACTGCTGTGAGCTAAGAGAATGGGAGGGGGGATGTTTTGGTGTCGCAATTTTCTGTGTCCGACAGGGATACATTTTAGATTCTACTGCACCGACAATCAGATGCAGGCGCTGTTATCTAAACAATAACTTGTCTTCACCCGTTGACATGGCAGATAAAAGTCCTTTCATATATCTTTGTATATAAAAACCATCAGCTTTGGACGTCATTGTTTATTGCAAAAATATCAAGAGACACAAGATTCTCAAGTTTCTAACTTGAATCGTCCTATTCCCAGACATAAACAGCTCTTGCGTGAGAGTAGGCTCACCAAACCATCTGAGACGAGTAAGAGGGCATATAAAGACATTGAACTTAAACTTAAACTTTGGCTATAAACCAGGCAAAAACATTGTTAGAGACTAACAGAGTCATGGAAGGCCAGTTGACATAACTATAGGCCTATGGACATTTAACAGCATCATAATTTGAGTTGTCATTGAAGGTTATTCCAGGCCTATGCAACAAATAAAATTAATTTCTCAAACAGACAGAATGACAGACAAACAGAATACCAACCAACACACGCATTCAAAGAAATTACATTAGAGGTAAAAGACAATGTTGCTGTAACAACACTTCCAGATTACAGGTAGGCCTACATGGAGTAGACTATTGTGGGGCCTACAGAAAAATACTGAGTAAAAATCAGTGAAACATGTCATTTATCCTCTCAGCTTACGGAGGCCCCAGACTAGATCCTTTTTCAAATTTTCTCCGTCTGTGAGAGGCAGGTAAACATTGATTTTCTGCTTGTACAACTGTATACTGTGGGCAATATACACCGATAGCAAAAGATTTGTTGTTATGTCACAGGTCAGCAAGATCAGCAGGACTACATGAGTCAATTTCAGAAACAAGCCGATGAGGGAAAAGTTTATACTGCAGCCATGTTGGTTCTGCAAAAAAAAAGAGAGACCATTATCAGAGGGTTTTCAGGGCTTGCATGTTATTGTTATTATCACATGTTTTCTACTATGTCTAGGAACTACAAAAGGAATAATTTGCAGATTTACTAAATATTTCCATAGGATTGGAAACGACTAAGCCTTACCAATGTAGCAGCTTGGTGCTTGAAGCTGTCCATCAAAGCATGTTTCCATGGCAGTGTAGCTGCACGGTTTCCGTGGGTGTTTGCAGAAAAATGTCACATTTTCCCCGTGTTGAACGACCCCATCTGTCACATCATACGGCCAGCGCTTGGGCCCATCAATTATGATCCTGCTACGCTGCGCTGGAATTGGACAGCGTGCTACACAGATAGATGTCAGAGAAATATGTATTTGTTAAGCATGAAAAAATCTTGATGTCTTAAAGTTTATCAAGCAGCTTGCTTAATTAATATCCACAGGAATATGAAATAAGGCTTTTAACAGTTACTGAAAGGTAGGGTTTAATAAAGTAAGCCTAATTCAAATTAAATGAAAGTAAATGTAAAATATTTTCAGAAATGCAAAAATAAGGCATCTCTACCAACATGGCTTGACGTTTGGTAAGCATCCATACCTCGACAAAAAGGAATTGAACTCCAGCTTCCATTTGACAAACAGGTGACACGGTTTGGCCCATCTAGACTAAATGTTTTCTTGCATAGGTAATAGATGGTGTCATCCACATCATACTCCTTTCTTTGCACCGCTACAAGGTAACCATTCTCTACTTCCTGTGGTGGGGGGCAGAACATTCCTGGGAAAGTAACAGAGAGACGAAGAGAGAGAGAGAGAGAGAGAGAGAGAGGTACAATCACTGCTGTTCCGAATTGTGTTTGTTTAATAGTAAAGCTCAGCTGAGCACATTGACACTGTGGAGATAGTGGTAGTTATCTGTCGTTGCCAGCGGATGGCAGTAAGACACCATCAGTAATGGATTTGCTCAGCCGTTTCAGGCTGTCCTTTCATAGTGTGCCAACAGGAGGCAATATAGCAGATCTGTACTAGTGCAAAGCCCTCTGCATACAATTCACACACACACACACACACACACACACACACA
>JASCQX010000009.1:12212225-12230940 GCA_030264415.1 Sardinella fimbriata
ATTGCCCTTGTCTACTGTATGAACAATTAGTTGTGAATGTAACAAGATGGATGAACTCCCTCCCATTCCATTCAGTTGAATTAGATACATAATTTAATTGGAGGATTAATTATATAGATGTCTGAATTATACATATGCACTGAATTAGCCTATAGTTAATTAACACTAAATTGAGTTAAACTCAATGTTGGTGTCATTCTACGCTTGTTTCTATGATTCTAAATGCCGGTTGGGGTAAGTTGAGCTTCACCATGACTGGTGTCATCCAAGGTCTAATAAGCAACAACTTTCATTTCATGAGATGCCCATGGCTGCTGCCCTTCACTTGTGTGCACCCAAGCCAGGCCATTGAGCTATGTGACGTAGGCTTAGCTGGTGGCTGAGGGCAACCTCAAGGGACCTTACAGCTGTCATATGGTCCTTCTGCCCAAACTCCACCCCCTCTTGGACATCATGCCTCTACTCTGAATGGCACATCTGATGTTATGATTATTATCACTACTGACTATGATTACTATGACCTTTTCCAATAAGTAGAAGCACTCAGAATAACTTTATAAGTAGATGATGTGAATGAAACTAATGGGACTTGTAATGGGACTTGAAGACCTTAGATCAGTTGAAGATCCCAATAGGTAAAAGTGTGTGATGAAGGTGAGGTAACTACAGTTGAAGTCACTAGAGTTGTTGAAGAATCTTCTCACCTTTCATATCTGAGTCCTTGTTTCGTTGGTCACCTTTTGTAGGCAGCTGCAGAAGGGATTTCAGGTTAGCCACAGGGTTTAAGTGGCTGCCGTTGGAGTATGAGGACTGATTACAACTTCCAAACTGAGGACTGGCTCCGGCGTGGTGAAGGTCCGGAGGAAGAAGCTGCGAAATCGGCCTGGACATCACCGTCTAGCCGGAGTCTTAATCTCCTGGGATCGCTGGAGGGCGCCGAGTTGAGTGACGTGTTCAGAACTACTCAATGAACAGAAGTCCATCAGTCACATGACACTTGTTGTCAGATCAAAATAAGTCCACAAAGTACATATGGTATGAACAACATCAGCATCACTAAGCATCTGTTTAGCAATTACGAAGTCATTAAGAATGTAAAAGATCTATTTTTGTATTTCAGTTCTAAAATGTGTAGGATTTTCAATAGTGTTAGACAAGTGTGCATAATGGTGTTGAACATAGTAGGTATTGACAGTTTATAAATGCAAGTTTACCTTTATGATGAATGAAGATTCAATATACAGGACTAACAACTCATCTTAAAAAGTAGTTCCAAAAGATGCAAATACATTCCGGTATTTATTAGGCGGCGTCGGGTATTCCTTCGCTCCAAAACAGAAAATTAAAAAGAATGGAAAAGGCAGTCCATTTTTCAACTCGAATGACAGCTCCAACACCGGGTACAGGAGCAGATTAACTGTGCACCAGTGAGCGACTGAAACAATTGAAAATATACGCGAAAAAAATAACCCAAGACCATGGAAAAGGAAAGTAAAGTAAACTATGTCCAGCAAAAAATGACAGATGACAACAAAGAGTAGGACCGAGGCGGTTGCAGGAGCGCAGTGCAATTGGCTGACTGATATTTGCTTTCTCTTTTTTCCCCAAACAGTCCTTCTGTCGTTTTTTTCTGTCGTAGCCCCCTCTCTCTCTCTCTCTCTCTCTCTCTCCTGAGTTTTCTCTGAGTGTTGAGGCACGGCTTGCGCTCTAGCCGCCGAGAGCACTCCGCTCAGCTGGAACGAACACGGGCAATACACGTGACGTCACATTAGCGTTAGGGCGGCCTGTAGGATTTTATCTGATTAATATTAATGACAAAGTCTTCGAGTGGTACATGCGCTCAGTACTGCGCAGAAGAAAATGCGACCGACAGCTTGTTATGGGAACTGTCACTACTCTATCATGAACAATTAGGCCCACTAACCAAAAAAATATATTTGGATGAACTGGCCAACAAACAATGCTGTTTTAAATGCCTTTGCAAGTTGAGAAAAAAAAATCCTACAGAAAAATAGCTAACTGAGTTAAACTTTAAAAAAACTTTCTTGCTAGAACCATCTAAATGTCAGTTCTAGGCCGAATGCAAAGCTTTATATTATTATGGTAGGCCAACATGCCATTTAACATAGGCCTACTATAGATCTGGACTGGAATCAGCACTGACTTTTGCATTGATAAAACAATATAATAGACGCATTTTTCAGTTCACTGGTAATCCGTAGAAAACGTGAGCGCGTGTCAGTTCTACGCCGACAGGAGTACTACACGTTGCCTCTCAAAAACAAGAGTAGCACTCACTTGCACATGGCCACCGCACGCGGAGAAGCAGCGAGCCCGGCGCTGATATTCTGATGATTGGCTGTTGTTTCATTCAGGCTCAACCCCTTTTGCAGCCGATTGGTCAACCCAGCAATGTACGCACCGCCCTCTGAATACCCCATGCTAGAGCCGCGTGAGACCGAGAGGCACTGGAACATCAATGCAAGGCCACTGAGCGCATGTGCCTGTACTGCTTGTCCCACGACTAGAAATCCATAGTCAAAAAGGAAATAGATTTTCCGCGCTTACACGGCTTCCACACCCCCCTCACCCCCGTGGTCTGAACCTGTACCCTAGCTACTTTGGAGCAACATAAGCCATAGAGCTACTTGCCAATCAAAGCTTGATGTAAAGCGTCTTTTTGTATATGATCTACAAATGCATGCTGGTGGGTTTTTTAATGTCTAATTGGGCTCCATCTTAGCAAAGATTTCTGATGAACCATTTTAAACAGCAAATTAGGGAAATGTAGGCTATTGCACCTAGTTTACATCCAGCATTTAAGCATCACTGATTCAGCAGACAAGGCACTGTACTGTACCCAGTTTTCCATCATTGCAGAATCCATGTGACTGTCACACTCTACCCCAGCAGGCTGACACCACATGGAGTGATCTGGAGAGGAGAGCTCCACTGCTCCCCTGTGGTGAGTGAATGACAGTGCAACTCATTATTTCTCTGGGGTTCACTTGACAGGGCCTTTGCAGTGCCAACTTGTAAGCAAACAATGACAACGCCTGTGATAACCTCATATTGACTTAAGTTCCTCTCAATTACAAGATGCAGATCTGATGTAGGCCTACTAGGCTTAGTTATCTTCATTTAAATCGGAAACTCAATATCCGACAATACTCTTACAAAGATATTAAGCCGTATTTCAGTAGAAATGTTAAACACAAACAAAAATACAGTTTACATTTTTATTAAATGCTTAGAATCAACAACCATTTGTATCATAGGTAAATAAAGTGATAGAAAGGTACTTAGAATCATTTCTTTCTTTTGAAGAAAACAGGGCTATGAGTAGTATGGATATCTACTTGAGAAAAAAGTGATACATGTGTAAGAGCTAAGGTATAGGGTTTGAAAGGCTGTGTCAAACACATTAATATGTTAAGTCATGTTCTGCTCTACAGTGACAACTCCCACATTCTTGTTCCACCTACTCATAAAGTAGCAATGATAGAAACAAAATATTAGGCATTTGATTGCAAAAAAGAGAGACATTGTAACAGTAATAAAATATCAACACGATTTACATTACAGTACACTTGTTCCATTCTTCTTTTTTTTTTTCTATGTCAACCTCCGTGTAAAACACTACATTTCTGCTTACACTGCTCATGGTATGAGAGGCTATACCATTTTCAATACAGACTTTTGGTTAAAGGCTTTATTTTCTTACATTTGTTTTGGCAAGAAATGATATCATTCCAATTCAACTCAAGAGTATGCTTTATACGTTGAGTATCTAAAATGCACTTCTCAAATCAACTTTCACTGTCAATTTGTCTTGTCGATAGACATTTTAATGAAATACTGACAGCACCTGATCTTATCAGGTGCTTGAGTTACTTCAAATAAGATCTTGTCAGGTGCTTGAGTCACTTCAAATATTAAGTCTGAGGCTTATAAGCCTAGATTTGGAGATAAACATTGCAATTGCAACAAATAATAATTGCACTACTTGAATTCGATTTAAAGTGTAACGGCCACATAGTGATTTAAAACCTCATATCAGCTAAGATACTTGTTTAACATGTCCAACATGCACAAAAATACTACTAAAGGAAATACAGTTTCTTCAAACTAATACCTTCACTTTCCCAAGATCCCTCTTCTCCTATTAAATGCAGTTTTACATTAAAGAGATCATATGTCCACACCATCTCTACGTGAACACCCACTACACATTATACACATCAGAGACAGAATACTTATACAGAGTTTGCTGGGTTACAGTGGGGGCTAATCATTACTGTTAGGAAACAGGGCAAGTATTAGCAAGTCACAGAAAACTCATCTAATGATCCACAGTACTGTAAATGCACATAAAGGTTAAGGATAATCTGGAAAAGAACCGTGATGCCCTTTAAAAAACTCATCCCATGCAACTGGGATTTTGGGTGCTTGCTTTAAGTTTTAGGTTAGTTCTGATTATTAGCGAAGTTCATGATATTTTAAAAGGAATATGCACCATCTAAAACAGTCACTGAATAGATGAGGTACTGGTGCCTCCCAAAATGGTAAAATCCAACATTGGCCATTCAAATGTGATCAATTCTTCATTATTAGCATGCACATACCAAACCTCAGTCATGTTTTCTTGTTTTGTTTTTTTTTTCTTTTTTCGCACATCGTCAAAAGCCAAGTGAACACTTAAGTGTTATGTCACATGTAAGGTTGGCCACTATGGCCATCTCCTCCCTTGTCTGCGGCTGTTGGTGCTAATTTTGAACGTCCTTTTCCTCGCCGTAAGCCTGCTAGCTTTCCACGGCAGGCTGACTTATGCCGCTTGAGGAGAACAGCATTCCAGAAACGCGAAGAGCAGCGTTTACAAGAGAATGTTGCCTTAGATAAGTGAGACCCCCTGTGAATGAAGGCAGACAAAAATTTCCGAGACTGTTTCCCACAGACAATACATTTTAGACGCTCATAAGGGGGACGAACTCTTGGACAGTGCTTGGCTGCACGATGGACTGTCAGGGCTGCCCGTCGTGAAAAGGTTGAGCGGGGACAAAGGGGACAGGGAAAACGCTTGAGAGAGTTCTGCAAAGATGATAAACTATGAAGCTTTAGCCCCCGTGCAGATGTTAGTTCACATGCTGTGGTTCTTCCACCACCACCTCCTCCTCCTCCTCGCCTAATCCTCAAGAGTAGGGCCATGCGCTTCCGGAAGCGGCGTTGCCGGCGGCGAATAGCTCTCCTTTTTATCCTCATTTTCCTCCTCAGATCTTTCTCCCTCCCCATCTGCTCCCTTCCCATCCTCTCGTCCCATCTGTATTCTCCGCTCAATCGGATGTCCTTCTTTTTTTTTTTTTTTTTTTTTTTTCTCAGGTCATCATGCGAGTGATAGCTCTGGTGGTGCTGATGATGAGACTGCAGCTCATCTGAATGGTGCTGATGGTGATGGAGGTGATGAAGGTGATGGGGTTCATTTGGGGACATCCCGAAAGAGGGATGCCCCGCAGGATTTGTGTTCATTGTGTGACCCGTACCTGGCTGGTAAAGCGGCTCCCCCTTCACACCTGTTGGCGACTGCTGATGGCTGAGCGGCGGGATGCTGGAGCTGGAGAGTGGGTGAGAGTAAGGGGAAGCATTGGAGGATGAGGGGTGAGATGTGTTTGTATCTGGGACATAGAACAAAGGGGAGTAACCCGCTTGTGGTTGTGGGGGAGGCGGCTGATGACTATGGAGAACGCCACCGTGTGTTTGCTGTTCTCCATGTCCTCCACCAGAGGGAGCTAGCTGCAGCAAAGCATTGGTGGCAGCCTCACTCTCCGACACTGAACCACTCACGCTATTATTGGCCCCCGTGTCACCAGCATCACCTTGCGAATTTGATTGGCCTGTGCGTGACAAACCATGCTGGGAAAGCCTGTGTCTTGTGAGGCTGTTGGAATACGCAAAGGCCTTTCCACAAACCTCACAGGAAAAAAGCTTTTCTCCCCCAGTTTCATGAACTGTTTGATGATGTGCAGTTAAGTGAAAATGATGACGGAAGGATTTCCAACATATCGCACACGTGTACAATCTAGGGGGAGGCTGACTGCTAGACCCTTGAGGCTTAACATCTTGTGAATATGAATAGTATGAAGAACTCCCTTGACCTCTCTCTTGACTCATGCCCCCAGAATTTGTTGTGTAACCGCTCAGGTTCTCTCCACCTGGAGTTGTGGGAACCTCTTCCATCTCCCCTTTCTGGTGCAGCTTGGCATGTCTTTTAAGGCTCTGCGCATAGCCAAAATCTTTACCACAAAGACCACATTTGTAATTCTTCTCCCCAGAGTGAACGGTGTGGTGCTTAGAGAGATGGAAGGCTTCTCTAAAATATTTACCGCACACCGTGCAGTGGTGAGGCTTCTCACCAGTGTGTATACGATCATGTCTGCGTAGCGTCTCGCGCCTGGCAAACCCTCGACCACAGACACTGCACAGATATGGACGCTCATTGCCATTGATTCCCCTGTGGGAAGGCCTTCGTTTGACGACCTCTCCCCCTGGCCCAGGTTCTTTCTTCTTGCGAGGCTTCCGTGGGCGTTTGGGCTTGCCACCTGGATTCTGCTGGTTTGGGCCCAAACCACTCATGCCTCCTGGGTTACCGCCTCCCCTATACGGCTTATCTATACCTGAAGTGGATGACGGGCCACCCGGTGAGACCCCAAGGGGTCCCAAACCAAGGCCGCCCAACAACCCTCCAATGATGTCTCTACGGTCATCTCCTCGATTCCCACCGCTGTTCATGTCACTGCTCATACAGTTGGCCGCAGCGGCGGTGATGGCAGATATGGCATTATTGACTGAACTTGTAACATCATCTTCAGAGTCATCCAGAAGGGAGGAGAGGGGGAGGTGTGGTTGTTGGTGGTGATGTTGCTGTTGGTTTTGGCTCTGGGGGTGTGGATGGAGAGTTGGTGCGAGAGGCGCTTTCCTCAGTGCAGGTCCACTCAATCCACTACCACAGGAGGAGGGGCCGGAATATGAGTGACCCTGTGAGCGTTGATCTTTGTAGTCATCACTGTAACCATCATTCCTGTAAGTACCTGCAAGAAAATGACACATTTTGAAGAAACATCTTTTCAACACCCATGGTTATTTTTTTATACAAGAAAAAAGGAGGCCAAATCAATCAAATCTCAAGATTATCTTTTCTCTTTTACTTCACAATTTTCCAAGGCTTCACACCCCTGCCCCACCCCAGCATTTACCTACACCACTGATACCCATCCCTCCGTCACTGGCTGTGCCACTCTTACTGCTTTTACCACCTATGGCACCTCCGCTTCCAGGGCTCCGGGGTCTAGCCGGTCTTCCTGGTTTTCCACATGTGCCAGAGGCAGCGTGATTCAACAGAGAGGTGCTCTCTCGGAAACAGCGCCCACATGCTGGGCAACGGAACGGCTTCTCTTCATGGATCTTCTCGTGGCGTGTCAGAGACTCTCGGCGGTTGAAAGCACGAGTGCATGTTGTGCAGGCAAACGGTTTTGCTCCTGAATGGATCACACCATGCTGAATGAGATGCCCCTTTTTCTTGAACCCTTTCCCACACTCAGGGCAGTGGAAAGTCTTGTCAGGACTTGGGCACGAGGATGAGGCAGCACCAGCTGAACTTGAAGGTTGGGTTGAGTGAGCAACACCTCGTTCCCCAGGATGCTGTATGGGGTTTGGATTATTACTTCTGGTGCCAGCTGACCCCGCGGTGGTCAATTCATGACAACGGAGATGTCGTCGCAGACTTGAAAGATGTGTAAAAGTTTTGCCACATTCGCCACAATGGTAGAGTGCCTCAGGTTCAGGCTGAGGAGGAGGCCCCATGCTTCCAAGGCTATCAGGCTTGGAGAGGTGTGAACCATTTGTCACCAACACAGATGCTGATGTTGATGAGGGTGCTGAAGAGGAAGACGAAGAAACCACTGATGACGACGAGGAAGAGAGGAGGGAGGGTGGCTGTCCATGACTCTGCATCCCAATCCCTCCACCCCCACCCACGAGGCCTGAAGAGGAGCTCTGACTGAGTCCAACAGAACTGGTACTACTCGAATTAGGATTTGAAGCACTGTGGCTGTTATTACTGCTACTATTGTTGCTACTGTCAGATTTTCTTTGAGGCATATATCCTGCCATTGCTTTCTTTCTCCTACCTCCACCACTACTTCCACCCCCTCCCCCACTGTCCGATTTCCCATCATCCTTTGAGAGAGACAGGTGAAGAGGCAATGGAAGAGGAAGACCAGCCTCTTGCTGCATTAGAGAAGCTAGCTGGTTTGAGGACAGGACTGGGATACCTTGAAAGTCAAAACTACCAAGTGATGAGGGTTGGGGAGTTGAATGAAGAGGGTGGTGGGGGTGGGGATGGGGGTGAGACAGAGTGTGAGGGGGCAACTGCTGCTGCTGGGGTGGCTGCTGCTGTTGTGGGGGGGTGGAGTGAGAATGTGAGGAATGAAGAGCGGGAGGAGGGGCGAGGCCGGAGCCTGAATCACCAGCAAGACCAAGGTGGTTATGGCTGCCTTGCTGGACCAAGAACTGCTCCAAGCTGGCATTGGCGGGAACACCAGAGAGAAAATATTGATTTGCTGCTAACATACAGCTGAACTGCTGATGAAGGCTGCGAGCGTCAGACTGGGCTCCAACTAGCTGGTGCCCTAAAGATGTCACTGCACTGCTGCTAGGGGGGTTGTTAGCTACTGAGCTTGATGGTGATGGAGAAGAAGAGGATGGCCCTGGTGAGGCTTGGGGAACAGACAGTCCAGGGTGCAGCGGAGGAGGGGGTGGTGGTGCAGAGGACACTAATCCTCCAAGCCCTCCGACACTCCCACTGCTGCCACTGCCTCCAAAGTGTTCGAAGCGACCCACTCCAGGATGTAGTTGCTCCTGAGCGAGAGCTGCATCAGTTGGGTGAAATGAGCGCAAAAACTGAGGGTATCCACTGCTGCTACTGCTTGACATTTTGCTAGATTTTCGAGAGCTTTGTGACGATGATGACAGAGACTGTTGCTGCAAAGGTGGGGGAGGGGCGCTCATTTTGGCAAAAATCGACGTGGAATCGGTGAATGCGTTGCTCCGGGACCCCTGAAGTGGTCCTAGGCCAAGTCCTGACAGAAGAGCTCCAGATGATTCAGCTTGCTGCTGTTGCTGCTGCTGAAGTTGGTGCTGATGAAGTTGTACTTGCTGTTGATGCTGTAGCTGTCGCTCTAATCCAAGGCCTTTGAACTGATGAGCCTGATGTCCACTCAGCATCTCTATGATGTCCAAGTTGTATTTTCCAAACTGGAACATCTCCCACTCACTGGGACATGGAGGTGCAAAAGGCACACCACCAGCTCCAGGAGCGGCGACAATGATTCCCCCAACACAAGATTTACAGCCAAAGTGACCTCACTTCAAGAAGATGCTACTGTGTGAAATGTTTTTGGATCAAATGTCAGCTTCAATACTGCTTCCCAAAAGCTTCCGATTTGTACACTTCTATCAAATCTTCAGCACAAATGACAACTCTTCACTTCTGACCTACTCTCTATTCAAGAGAGGCAGGCAAGGATGGTTTAAGTGAGTAGGTGATGCTTGGTTTGTTTCTTGTATTACCACTTTTTCTCCAATAAATGCCTATTTTAAGTTGAAAATATTCAACAGTCTTTTTAAGTGCTTCTGAAGTATCACATCACAATCTAGGATGGCGGTGTGTATTCAGTGTTTGCCTGACAAGGTATCACAGCTTTGCTGTGTATCTTTGATTTGTCCATGCATTGAAATTGTACGATGACTATTTCTTCTTAAGAAAGTCTTTTGCATGACTCTTAGTATTTCATGATTTAATGTGGAGGTCCTTTTCTAGGTGTTGAGTAACACAATTTGTAATAGTTTTATGTGGATCACCTTCTCAAGTAAATCTCCAATTCTGCAGCATTTTTACAATGAAATATTACAGAATTCAGCACAGTTTGCTTTAAAGTAGTGTGGCTGTGACAGATGCAGATTAGCATCTGCCAGGATATTATGTCAGTTTAAAAAGTTTCATTTCTATTGCATTTCCCAAGACTGTGGATTTCCACTTTCCCCCTCACGTTGTCCCTCACTTTGTGAGGCGAAGAATCTGTGACAGAAAAGATAAAGGCAAATGGTTAAATTTAAGTTATGTGAATGACAATTAAAAATTTTCAACCAAATATAGTATTCTAAATAATAGTAAAAATAAAAATATAATAAAAATAGTAAAAATGAATAAAATTAATACCACACAGAATGATTAACATCATAAAATGATGGATCATATAGCTAAATACAGTGTGTGATTGCATTTTTTTTATCATAGCCCTTTCCCTTACATACCAAAAATAGGGAAAGATAAAAATGAACCAAATGCATAAACGAAAATTCAAATGATGATGATGATAACAGTAATTATACAATAATAATAATAATAATAATAATAATAATAATAATAATAATAATAATAATAAAGGAACTCATTTATTATTACATTATTCTGCTGACATTTTTAGTGTAAATTATAATTAGGGCAACAGCAAATTTCCTAACATGTGCATATTTTTATTTCTACATTCTGACAATGCGAAAAATATTAATAAATTGTTAATTCGTCATGCAATTGGCCGCAGCTGTTAATTCGCTGACTAATAAAAAATAAATAAACAACTCACCTTCAATAGCAAAAAGGAAGTCGATTCGCAGCTTGGAACGTGAGACAGTCAACCAAGAGGGGGAGAGAGGGATTTCGAATAATTATTACATCTTCTGAATGCCTCGTTCAATCATGCAGTTGGCAATTTCTGTGGAGAACAGTGGCGTCAGCTGTTGATTACAGTAAAGCGTACGCCACACAACAATGCAATCTTGCACCATCTAAAAAAACTGAATCGAGCGTTTTAGCCAACTTGTGAATGTTTGTGCAAAATGCAACCAGCTAGCATGCAAAACAGCTGGCTGACGATATGGTTTGTTTGCAATACTTGCTAACCGCACTGTCCATGGGCTAACCTCAATAAAATGCATCACTGGTCGTGCACAAATATAAATCCGCATTCACTCTCGCAAAAAACTGCACAACTTAAATAAATAGACATATATACATATTATTCAATAACATGTGGCATTTTACCTATGTGTCCAATTTTGAGCCAGGGCGAGATGAACGAGGCCTGTTGTGCTCCCCCCTCACCCACTCGCTCATCTGCCATTCTCTGCGTGCTGTTTTCGTATCAGCCAACTAGCCAGTTAGCCAGTTAGCTGTTTAGCAAGAGACCATTTTCAATGATGTTGCGCTGCACTGAAAAGAGGCAGTTTGTCGTTAATCTTCACCAGAACCACACGATACACAGATTTGCTAGGCTATTTTGACGTTGCAAGAGGTTTCCAATTCGACCGATGAATTGTTGCATTTTTGTCGGCTAAATTGTTTTGGACGGTCTATGTTAATTTTTTGGTAAGGGGTGAATGACGTGTGCTCACTTAACATTAGCCGTTTCCGGCCCTTTGGGTACTTCCGGCTAGCGTTGCACAGTCTTATTTGTCCATGGAAAAAAATGTATGTACGTAAGTGCCGCTGGCATAGTAGGGACGACCACATTCGACAGAAAATCGTTTAAGTCGGAGGTGTTTTGTTTGTTTTGACGCGAAATTAATTGTACAGGCTGCTGGTCCATCAGACGTCTGTCGTCTCTGCATGCACTGGCTAGTGCTAATATCGAAGTAGTGCGACAGTACGCAAGCTAGCCAGCTGACTGCAGCTACTCTGCATAAAGGCTACTGTAACGCAGGATTGATACATTTCGCAAAATAACCATGGTCGAATTCGAAATTACAATGTTACCTGTGTCAGCGAAAGCATGATCTCTGTTGCATGAGATCTGAAAACGCCGAAGCCATTTTATTACATTCTGTCAGCTTACACCAGCCTTATGTCCGTTAAGATGGCCGCCTCGGATTTTTTTTTCTACCACATCTAAAATTATAGCCTATTTAAGCAGCCAGCTGAGATTTTAATGGAAAACAAAATTACCTCGCTCGGTTGCGATAAACAGATGTTGATGTTTAAACACTTGATCCTATAATTGATTTCCCCCTATAGACAAAAAAAAAGAAACAATTGAATTTGCTGCATTTTATTTCTACAAATAATATTACATCTTGTTCACACTGATATCCAAAAGGCTAAGGACAAGTCATAGAAGAACATAGGGTAGGTTATTCTCATATAGCCAGGGCTTAGAGATTTCCTTGATTGCACAATTAAGTACACTAGTTTTTATCACACTCTAATTGTGATTTCAAATCAGGCTATTACTATGTCTATGCATTAAAATATATTTACCAAGATCTCTCTTCATTCAGAAGTCACACATATAGGCCTAGCCAAATGGCCCTTAGACTAGGCTACTCATTGTTAGTATCGGTAATACAAAATGTAATAGGCTTGTGTTGCACACATCATTCCCTATCTGATGTTTCTTCAAATAAATAGTTAACTGTATGGCTTATGGATGCAAGACAGAGCAGACATTGCTACAGACCCTTTTACATTTAAAAGAAAATGCTTAACATGTTTCAGCTGTCTTTATATTCCCTGAAAGTAACATTCAAATACTTAAAATCCTATCTATAATGAGACATTCAGTACACACACAACATATGCACATACGGTGACCATAGCAATAACAGATGTGTCTTCTGTAATACCTATGGCAGTGACGTGGAGTTTAATCCCACTGTGATATTTTCACATGGGTTTTGACATCAGCAAGCTTTTAAACATTTGTTAAGTGACATCATATTGGGCATTTTTCAACGCATTCGATGTAATAAAAATGGCAAATACAACAGGCTATAAATGGGTATCTCAATAGTTGTGCTTCCACTTTCTACAATGAATTTTTTCAACATTCATGAGAAAGGTAGATATTTTTAAAAAATACAATAACATTTCACAGAAGAAAAGAACATCACCATCATTAAATATATAATACTCAATAATAATAACAGTAATAATACTACCAGTAATTATATAGTAATAACTGTCATAATAATGACAATGACAAACACTTATATCTTATAGTGTGTAGGAAGATTGTCTGAAAGAGTCATTTACAGTCCATCCCCATTCTTTTGACCATACACTTGATGGAATAGTGAAATCAGTGACTAACACAGTCAAACATTTTCTCAATTCATTCATGTTAGTTTAATAATTATCCCCCCCCCCCCTCCCCTCCCAGTTTTCCTTCAATGGTAGTACTGCTAATCATGCTGGCTTGGCACAAGCCCCTCCATACTTTCTGACCATATACCTTCATGAGATGTTCACCAGAGACAATTTTAGTCTCTGTGGGGTAGGCTAGATGTTGACAGGTAGTCACATCTCCTCTACAAAGAGAAATGTAGTCTTACCTTCTTCCTGCTGTCATCGACATAGTTAACTACTGTTCTATAATAATAATAATAATAATAATAACACAAAAAATAATAAAGAAAATCATTAGAGCACATACCACAAACACATGTAGAATAGCCCTTATGTTTATAAGCAGTATTATTGAAAGTAATGGATTATGGTATTTAATTCCTACATATTGACTGAAATATGTCATCTACATCTACAAAGACAACTGCTGAGTTGCCTCTACATAAAGATCTTGGATAGGTGGTTCACCTTATCAAATAATGTTGAAGACCAATACATATAGGGGTGAAATAAACCTGATTCTTCATCAGCATTTAGAGGCCACAGTTTCTTGGAGCAACAGATTATCTTTTCAAAGTGACAGTGCCCTTTACAAGAGTTGCTCATGGCTATATCAGTTGAGTCAAACTTAAATCCTAGAGGTTCCTGTCTATCCTGTATCCCCATTCAAGGCTCTTTTCATGACCATAAGTTCAGATTCATGTAGTAAACTTGGTTCCCTCATTATAGTGTTTTTGTTTTCGGACCTCTGGCGTCCCTCTACTGTGCTTTTAGGTGGAGATTATTCTTTCTGCAGCTGAATTTGGTCAAAATGAGTTGGCGTACACACAGGATTTCCAGGACAATATAGATAGACATCCTCAGATTTGAAGAGAAATGATTTTTTTTTCATATGTGCAGCACTTTCTTGTCAGATCCCTGCAGACACACATGGTCTTGGTGTTGGCGTGGCCACTGTGGTCTTAGTGCCACACGAGTTCAAGTTCATGAGTCCATTATCCACCATGAGACAGATGATTGTCAGACACTTTCTTGGTTGTTTGAGTATGTCAGCCCAGTCATGTCTAAGAATGGCTTTGATTGAGTGAAAAACACACATCCAGTCAGTTCATTCATTTTGAATGGTCTGAGCAATGGTAGAAAAAAGGCGACTGGCATGCCACTGTTCCACTGGCAGAGAGAGGGGGGGGGGTGTAGGATGTACAGCCACTTGCACTGTCAAAACCACAAAATAGAAACATCTAATATTCCCCACTGACTTGTCTAAAATTAAATAGAAGACAATCTACAAAGAACTTGTCACTACAATTAACATTCATGGCAAAGGGTTGGGCAGGCATCAGTCTAATAACCGAGTCATTCAAATTGTCCAGACTTCAAACATGTAAATCAGCTTTACAACACAATTCTGTTAGTCTTTATGCAGACACACAATGTGTTCTAGAGGAACAGTCACACACTCCATCATTGGATAGTATATGAGTGAAATCTGCTATCGCCCAATTATTACGAGGAAGGAACACCATTCTTTTGCATGAGGCCGTGTTCGATTCCACAATTTAAAAAAAGGTTATTTGAATGACAGAACACAACAATGTCGGTGTCTCTTTTTAACTTATTTAGCAAAGGTCCTCCTTAAATGTCTTTGTCTCATAGCAGCTACACAGTCCAAAAATAGGCAATTCCCTTTGGTCCAACAGGATTCAGTAGCACAAATAATCCATGTCCAGTCACAGTTTCCATGTCACCATCTCTCACTCAGACTTCCATTCCTGTTAATGCCAACCTCACACTTTTATGGCTCAAAAGAATTTAACCTTAAACTTCAAAGCAGTAAATTCTGTCAAATATTTATATATGTATGTATATAAAAAAACTATCAAACTGAATACTGTCCAGAACATTTTGTTTCAGTTTCCTCCAATCAACCTCTTAATTTTGATTTGATGGATCATGAAATAGAATATGGTAAGAATAACTGATATCAAACAAATATGTATATATATGTATATAATATGTATATATAAGTATAAAGTTTTTTTCTATACTCTTCAAACTTCACCATGGTAATCTAAATGCAATATGACCACTTTTAGGAGTTTAACTATATTTACACTTTTATTCTTTATCTCCTTCAGTAAACCTATTTTATGATTCTCCTGTTCTCTATATTGTCCTGTAACACTCTTCGATATTTACACGGTAACTTCATTCTTACTTCCTGTTCTCACTCCCTGAGTTCCTGAACTGGCCCCCCCACTTCCTCCTCCTCCTCCTCCAGGAATGAAGTGTAACTGCTCTATAGTATTCTGTCTTTTAGCAGCAAACGCTAACCTCCTGGCGCTGTGCCCCCCTAAGGTTCCCGTCCCCATCACCACCCCTGTGCCTGGCATGTCCCCCCACCCCACTCCCGCGCCCCCGCTGCCCCCCAGGTGGCCGGACATGGCGGGCGTGGTGGTGCGCTCCTGCTCCCGTCCTGAGGTGGGGTGGGAGTTCATCTTGATCATGTGATGGCGGTCGAGAGAGGGCGTGGCGCACACGTTCTGCTGGGACTGGGCCTTCTGGCGGGGCAGAGTGGGGACTATCCCCCCAGAGCTGCTATAGTCAGACATGCCCATCCCCTCAGCTCCCCCGTAGTCGGGCCTGCTCATCCCACCACCGCCACCGTAGTCTGACATGCCCGCCCCTCCTCCCCCGTAATCTCCCACGCCCATGCCTCCGGGCCCCATGCTCTCCTCCAAGTGGTCGGGGGACATCAGGAGCCGATCGTTGGACTTCCGCAAGGTGTTGTGGGGGTTGGAGTTTTTCGCTGAAGCCGCCGCCATAGCCTTGTAGTATTGGTGCTGCTGGTTCTTGGAGAGCCTGGATAACGTGTTGGCGTCGCCCATCGCGAGAAGCTGATCTGTGGACTTCACCCGTCTCGGTGGCTTGGATAGGGTGTCGTAGTTGGCGTTGTACTGGTACTCGGCTCGCGGAGCCAGGGGCAGAGGGTAGGGGTTAGGGGTGGGGGTGGGAGCAGACTGAGGGTGCCTCCGGGGTCGGTTTGGTAGGGTGCCCCGACCTCCCAGGGTGTAGTCACCTCCCCAATGCAGATGACTCTGAGACGAGTGAAAATTCGGCGGGGCGTTGTTGGGTCGGCGCTTGGTAGTGCAGTAGCCCGAATAGTCCTCCAGACCTTTCTCTGTGTTCCAGAGGGGTAGAGAGGAATCACAAGCAGTTTGGAAATTATGAATTAGGAAGGATGAATTATGCAGGGGAGAAGACAGAGAGGAGGTTTCAAAAGGATGGTCAATTGAGGTGGACAGAATAATTCATACAAGAGACGGAACCACTTTCTGAGACATTCTTTTTCTCTTTCACTCACTAATTCACTCACTCACTACTTTACTCACTCACTCACTCATTCAGTTCGTCATTCCGCCAGTCACTCACCCAGGCGTTTGAGAGAGCTGTATCTGTTCATCTCTGGTTTCATGGCCGACTCATAGGATGGAGGAAGCTGGGCGAGGTTGTGCAAGGAATGGTGGAAGGAAGGCTGGGATGTCATGGCGTTGTTGTGCTTGTTTGGCTTCAAAGTGCCTCCTGTGGCAATCTGCATGTTATTCATGCGGGGAGCTCGTTCTGTGGGAGATAGCGTAACATGTGATGTCATACTATCATGGAAAAGAATTCAGAGAAAAGAGGGATAATGAGTCCAGCAATTACGGTAGAAGGCTTTTCAAACCGTTTTTTAAGACGAGGCTCTGCTTGATGCATCTTTCATATGAATTTGAAAACATTACAGTGATTAAAATTGCTGGAACCACAGTAGGTTGAAGTGACTGATGCTGTACTAGCTGTCCTAGTAGAAGAGACTCAGTAAAGAAGCACAGGGATGTGCTTTCCAAAGAAAGGATTTTGCAATGTAGCCTACTGAATAAAGGCTATATGTGTGGCTCAGAACATAGGCATTTCTCAAAGATGAAACATAAGCCTAATACAATACAGAAATGAAAACAAATAGTAGTAGAAGAGTGAAGACAATGTGTCACACACACACACACACACATCCCATATGCCTTGTGCTATACTGAACATATTAAACAGCAACAAAACGCTGACACAGCTCTTACCGATAGTGGCCGTATGTTTTGGACTGGACCCTGTTGTGTGGATAAAATTATGTTGCAAATTGCCCACTGGAAAAAGGAAGGGGGGGGAAGCCATTAGTGTGCACACACTGAACATACAGTACATGTGTTCCTGCTCTGGACCAATCCTGCGCTATGGCCATTTGAACATATAAAACCTTAATGCTTGTACATGTGTGTTCTTGCTTTGGCCTTGGTCAGCAAGATTATCAATAATGGTATGTTTCAACGTGAGTGTAGGCCGATATTATGTGTTCTAAAAAGAGGGATACATTTTTCTGTATGTGCTTCTCAAAGGTCATCTTGGTCAGCGTGTTCCAGGGCATGTTGAAATTTTTAAACAATCCATTGTGTTACATTAGCCAGGCCTCCTCTAAATAATGCAGTCATTACATTATTTGGTGCCCACTTCTCCCCGAATGAACGCCTTACTTGGCGTTCCTTTATTTTGTGCTCATTTCATATTTATACCGTTGGATTTGTAAAGCAGTTCTTCAGGCTAAGTGCCTTACATAAGGGGTCCTGTGGCATTAAGCCCAAGAAAGCCATCACCCAAACCTCAGTCAGTCAGTCCCACCTAATGACTTCTGTTTACACCCCCTGCCCTAATTCCTCCACTTTTGTGTGGCACCGCACCCGGCCGCATACGGCTTTCCAAATATGTCTCCCACTGACAAAGGCTAATGGTCATTAGAAAGAGTGTGCGTCTGCAGAGGAACACTTCCATGGGGGGGAAAAGCCCAACTGTTAGATAGCTCAAGCCCAGATATGTCTTCAGTGCAGAACACCCCGAGGACAACTCACTCATACTTAATGTGCTTGCTTGCTTGCTTTTGGAGCGCTCATATTTAGGATGCGAGTTTGTTGTGGCTCAACCAAGTCAGAGCTACATAAACATAATTCGGGAAACACACATAAACATACTTTTTCGTTGTTCATTACTAATGTCCAAAAAAGAGGATATATATGTAAAACCATGTTGTGTTGTTTATGGTTTGATTATTTTACATCATCATACACATTCAATCGCTGCCATTTGAAGGCAGGTGATAAAAAGCTATGGATTCTGGAGCAGCTTCTGGATAAACAGCAAAACTCGAATGAATGATGCTGTGTCTCTACTCACATCTGTTGTCTTTGCTCTGAAGAGTTGGATAGAGGTTTTTGGGTGGGCGACCCAGGGTCCCAGTGTGAGTGTCGCCCCCTCCTGAGCTGGGGATGGTCACACTGTTATTCCGCTCTCCCTGCTCCACGGGGCTGGACTGGTGACGCAGCATGTCCACCAGGGCCCTGAGACATTGGATAAATTGGCAAATAAACGTCTGAACCAAGCAGTAGACAGTTTCGGCGA
>JASCQX010000009.1:12956126-12966467 GCA_030264415.1 Sardinella fimbriata
CTCTAAGGTAATTTGCAATCGTCATGAACCCTTGATAAATTAAATTCTCTGAAAATGTTTATGCCCATGGCATTAAACCGGAAATCGGAGTTTTGCACACGGAAGTAAACAGGAAGTGATTTTCATTTTAGAATTAGCAACTGAGGATAGCACAAGAAAGGACCGCTGAGAATCGAATTAGTTTTACAAGATAGGTCATTTTTATTTTCATTAATTCTGTCGGATTTTGCATCATCGTTATTTAGCGTACAAAATGACAGCATGACATGCGCTGACAGGGGCTCCGAAATGGTCGGTGTCTGAAAAGACATAGCATAGCCTACCTCTCTTTGGCTAGCACAACAGATTGACAGCTAACGTTATTTTGTTAGACCGCTGGAGACAGTGCCTAGCGCACTGCAACGAAAAGCAGGTAAACAACAATGACTTGCATGTTATTCCATTCCTATGATGTTTTTTGTTTATGAAAACTCGACCATGATATTACGCAGTCGCCATATACAACAATTAGACAGCAATTTGTAATTCATTGTCCTCATTCTGGTTTCAGTAAGCATGGAATCTTGTGTACAATATGTCTGACACGAAGTTGTTTTTTTGTCTCATGAAGTAGCTAACGTTAGTCTGGCTGTTACATTTGCCAGTGTCAGATCAAGTTTATTTTACGAACTTTGTTGACCCCTCTGCTCTTTGTTGATGCTGATGTTACCCAAAGGTGTCATTGTAAAATGTCTCAAAATGCGCTGCATAGACTGTACAGTACAAACCTATATACAATATGCTGTGTTTTTTCGGGACTTGGTGTCCCAGAATAATAATCGAAGGTCCTGATCGGTAGTATTATTTGGTCCTAAAGTGACATTATGTTCTTTTCTGTTTTGCTCTATTTAGGACTACGACCAGCCAGACTGGGTCAGAACTCTACTAATGCACAATGGGGAATCAGCTCGCTGGGATTGCACCCTCTCAGATCTTGTCTGTTGACAGCTATTTCTCCGACATCCATGACTTTGAATACGACAAGAGTTTGGGCAGTACGAGATTTTTCAAGGTTGCTAGAGCAAAACACAGAGAGGGCCTGGTAGTGGTTAAGGTCTTTGCCATCCAGGATCCATCCCTGCCACTCACTAGCTACAAGCAAGAGTTAGAGGAGCTTAAAATCAGACTGGCCTCTTGTCAGAACTGTTTGCCCTTTCAAAAAGCTACCCTAACCGAGAAAGCAGCTATCCTTTTCCGCCAGTATGTCCGCGATAACCTGTATGACCGTATCAGCACACGGCCATTTCTAAACAATGTGGAGAAGAGATGGATTGCCTTTCAGATCCTCAATGCTGTGGATCAAGCTCACAAATCTGGCGTGCGCCATGGTGACATTAAAACTGAGAATGTCATGGTGACTAGCTGGAACTGGGTGTTGCTGACTGACTTTGCAAGCTTCAAACCAACATACCTGCCAGAGGACAACCCAGCTGACTTCAATTACTTTTTTGATACGTCCAGGAGAAGGACCTGTTACATTGCCCCCGAGAGATTTGTTGATGGAAGCATGTTTGCCACAGAGAGCGATCAAACCACCCCATTGGTGGACCTCACCAGTAACAGTCAAAGGACAAGAGGAGAGCTCAAACAGCCCATGGACATATTCTCAGCAGGTGTGAGAATTAACCATGTCATCACAGTAGATCAGTAAATCAAGCTAGCTTCATTGGATTGATTGGTGAAATGTGTTCTTTAAACATATATGGCCCTGAAATGAAATTGGACAAATGATCTGAATATTTTTTGTTGTTGTTGTTTTTCAGGTTGTGTGATAGCTGAGCTGTTCACAGAGGGAATCCCACTGTTTGATCTCTCCCAGCTCTTAGCCTATCGCAAAGGACTTTTTCAGACAGAACAAGTTCTTATGAAAATTGAAGATCGCTGTATAAGAGAACTGGTAATATTCCATTTATAAAACTACAATTTCTACAATAGCTTTATAGCTAAGTAGTTACAAGGCCTACCAGAACTGTTCCTGTAGTACCGGTTTTGTTTTGACTGTTTAAAGGATTGTACAGCTGGTCTGTGTATGATTTGGTGGTTTTTCTCCACCACTTATCCACTGTGCATAGTAGGTTGTAAATGTGTCTAAACAATGCTGAACAGCAGTGGTTTCTATTAAGAGGGGACTTTTACTGGTGATTAAAGGCATTTATGAGTATTAACACTGTCCCACCATTCTATTGTCATGATCTTAGGTGGCGCAGATGGTGCAACGTGAGCCAGAAAAACGTCTCACAGCCGAAGAGTACTTGAAGCAGCAGCGAGGCAAGGCCTTCCCAGACATCTTCTACACCTTCCTACAGCCATACATGGCCCAGTTCGCCAAAGAGACCTTCCAGTCAGCTGACGAACGCGTGCTGGTGATCCGTAAGGACCTGGAGAACATTCTGCACAACCTCTGCGGGAGCAGCGGCAGCGGCTCAGAGAAAGCCGACAGGCAGGAGAAGGCCTCGTTGGAGTTGGGCAACACCAAAGAGCACGGTCTGGTGATTCTGGTCTCGGTCATCACTTCCTGCCTGCAGACGCTGCGCTCGTGCGATTCCAAGCTGGCCGCTCTTGAGCTCATCCTGCACCTCGCTGTTCGGCTGAGTTCGGAGATTCTGCTGGACCGCATTACTCCCTACCTACTGCACTTCTGCAACGACCCGGTGCCCCGCGTGAGGGCCGAGGCCGTGCGCACGCTGGCCAAGGTGCTGGCGCTGGTTAAAGAGGTGCCGCGCAACGACGTCAACATCTACCCAGAATACATCCTACCTGGAATTGCACACCTGGCTCAAGATGAAGCCACCATCGTCAGGCTCGCTTATGCAGGTGTGTAGATTGGGCTGCACTGCATAACCAGTCAAAGCTGTCAGTTTGCCGGGATATATTTACTGTATAGTGCGACATGGCGTAGAGAGGTTTTAAGGTATGTGAGAAGAATTAACAAGATAACTGAAGTGATAAGAAATTATATCAGAGAAGAGGAAAGAGGACTTTGGTGTTGCTGCAACCAAAGAGACCAAATATAAGATGTCATCTTGAGCTATTTAAATAAATGGTTTGTATTTCTTATTTACCTCTAATGAGGTTGTGTCACCAAGTGATGCAATATTGGGACATAGTGGAATATTACATTTCAGGATCTCTGACAATTGTTTCGTTACTTCTGTCCAGTACTTGTTTATGTGTCGACAGCTCCAGAGAGCATGGAAGTAATTGTCTGTACTGCTTAGTTCTTATAGTTTTGCCTTTCAGGCGCCTTTTGAAATGTATTAAGGAGGAAGAGTAGTCCCCAAAAAAGGCTTGTTTCCATATCTTCCAGAGAACATTGCACATTTGGCTGAGACAGCACTGCGCTTTCTGGAGCTGGTACAGGAGAATAATTTAAATGCAGAGCATGACCTGAATGGGGAGGACGCAGAGGAGACCCTACACCCAAACGAAAACTACGACTCAGGTAATTTACATTATTCCGCTGCTCTCCAGGTCACAAAGTGTGGCTCATCATTTTGCTTAATGGCCTTGTGATTGTTTTATGGACCATAGCTTGCTGATTTAAAGCCAGATGTATGAGTACTCTCTGTACAAGACTGTGCTTCTCCAACACTTAATAATCTTTAATCTTCTCCCTTCGCAAACACCCCCACCCCTCCAGAGCTTCAGGCCTTGCATGAGATGGTTCAGCAGAAGGTGGTGACTCTGCTGAGTGACCCTGAGAACATTGTCAAGCAGACGCTGATGGAGAACGGCATCACCCGCCTCTGCGTGTTCTTCGGCCGGCAGAAGGCCAACGACGTGTTGCTCTCACACATGATCACCTTCCTGAATGATAAGAACGACTGGCACCTGAGAGGAGCCTTCTTTGACAGCATCGTAGGTGAGCGCTCACCTACTTCTGCCCCAAAGATGGCAGAGCTAGATTAAAGGAGAAATCTGGTGTGAATGAATGTAGTTCCTGTGTAGTAGTTCAAGGTCACTGAATGCTGTCTGTTGGAAAAAAAAACCAAGAAATTTGATGTAACATAGGCCGAATAAAGAACCAATAACTGCTGGTAACTGAATGGGGCATAGTCAAATGAAACTGAAAGTAAGTTACTATGCCCCATTCACTTAATGTTAGTTGCCAGTATTTGGGCTATGCTGTATCAAGTTTTCTTGTTCTTTTTCCTACTGACAGCAATAGGTGACCTCAAACAACAGGGCTATTGATTGATTCACATCAAACTTCTCCTTTAACTTCTACATAGACAGTATATGTTGTATACACGGCAAAGCTAGAAAGAGCCCTTGCACCATTGCACTCAATTTAGATTGTGATGTATTCTTGATATGAAAATTGTGCCCTCAGCCTTTCAGCTGCTACTGTTTAGGTTGTGGATATCTTGGTTTACCCAGAAAGTGACTACATGTGCACAGATTGTGCTGAATATTGCATAACCAGGCTACATTCACCCACACACTCTGGCATTAAAGGGGGCTCGGAGAGACACGCTCACACAGGCCCCTCTTTCTTGCTGAAGTAATGCTGAATATCAATTACAGTACCTCTGCACTGAGCTACTACCATTTTTCATCCCACCCCACCCACCCAATCCTGTGTGCATTGAGGTCAGGCAGAGCTACAAGACAAACTATGAAGCTAATGCAGTGCAATACATGCACATAAATGATGCTTTGTGAATTGCTGCATGGCTTGGCATGTTCGCTGATTTTACTATTGTATGCTGCCGGTACTGTTGTAGGGGTGTTTTTATTTCATGTGGGTCATATTTCCTGTCCTGTTGAGAGATCAGTCAGTTTATTAGCCTTTCCTGTCCTTTGTCTTCTCTTCAACCCTCCCAACTCTTTAACCTCTCCATGACAACGGCTCTCTCTTGCCCTGTTTTCCTTTTTGGTCTTCTCGCTCTGTTCAACTCTGTCCGACTACTCCCCTCCGTCTCCTGCCTTCCTGAGTTCTCTCTCCACCCCCCCCCCCCCCGTTGCCCTGCTCTGCTTTCCTTCATCCCCTGTGGAGGGGCTCTATTTCGAGAGGGTTGAGCGCTTACAGGAATACGCTGTATCTCACAGTGGGTCTCTCCCTGTCTCACTTAGCAAAGGTCTATCCTCGTGCATCCTGCTCCACTTCCTCCCCCCACCCTTTACCCTGCCCCCGTGGTTAACTCTGGTCCCCTGACTTATGCCCTCATTGTCGGAGAGGAAAATGTCTCATGGGATTGTGGGGTTTTTTTCCCTTCACTGTGAACAGAGGCCCTTAAAGGATACATTATAGGATGCAGAGAAGCCACCTAACCTGCTGCTTTGCTCCCAAGCCTCCCTCACTCACTCTCGGGGTTCACTGTTCTCAGGCTGTGTGTGTGAATTCATCAGTGTGACGGACGGATTAAGATTCGTAAACATATAATCACATGATGGATGCATGTTGACTTCAATTTCTGATCACATCAGGCCATTTCCCTTGATTAGAAGGAAGTCTGTAAGCTCTGAGCGGTCTTGAACACAGCCACACTACCCTCTTACAACTGAGTGATGTTGCGGTATAATGACATACAGTGTAATGAGAGAGACGGCCTGACGGTAGTTGGTTTGTATGCTGACTTCACTGGATATCCGGAACAACACAGAGCTTATGAGTGTATGGCATGTTATGTTGAAGGAGAACGCCGGCACGGTCATTTTTGGATCAAAGAGGGGGAAAAAAATACTACTGCTACTATTAGTTACATGATTTATGTGCTTACAGTGGAAAGGGGACCTCTCTAACCATCACCATAACCATAGACAATGTGTACTACCAGAGAGTATAGAAGGAGTCAATATTTAAGAATCTTTGGTACTACTCACCTGGGTGTGATGTTAGCTAGTTGCTACGTGAGCCGCTAGCGTCACATTGCACCTAATGCATAAGCCCTGTAATGTAACGGTGTTTCCCCCCCTCAGGCGTAGCGGCCTACGTGGGCTGGCAGAGCTCCTCCATCCTGAAGCCTCTGCTGCAGCAAGGCCTGAGCGACGCCGAGGAGTTTGTCATCTACAAGGCCCTCAACGCCCTCACGTGCATGTGCCAGCTGGGCCTGCTGCAGAAACCGCACATCTACGAGTTTGTCAGTGACATCGGTGAGGGACAAGACCCAGATCAAGATTTGCTATTGGGCATTTCATTTCTTTTTCAATTTTTTCACGTCTTTTTTTTTATAGTTGTCAATTGTGAATATAGCTGTAGGAGGTTGCTTAATGAGCACATTCATGGCAGTGTCAAACTTAATACGCACACACACACACTCACTCTCAAAGAATCACTAAGTTGGAACTTGTGTACTAAAGTAGTGTATGCCCAGATTTACTGTAAATACCAATGGTGTACAGTCATTTGATGGAGTGTTACTGTAATCTCTTGTGGTGACCGAGACTGTTTCTTGCCTCTGCCAGCTCCTTTCCTGTGCCATCCCAACCTATGGATCCGTTACGGGGCGGTTGGCTTCATCACCGTGGTGGCGCAGCACCTGAACATCGCTGATGTTTACTGCAAACTGATGCCCCACCTCACGCCCTTCATCACCCAACCCATCATACAGGTTGTCGCACTTCCTCCTCCCTGTGAGCTTAGATAGGGCAAGCGCAGTGGGCTAATTGTTGTATATTATACATGCTATAATGATAGACATTCTGCCAAATTGTTTTTGTTTGTTTTGGGGTTTTAGACTAGTCACTGGATAAAAGTAGGAGGAGCTTTGGAGTAAATAGTTTTCTCGGCAAACAGAAAAACAGTGTCGAAACCCAATGTTTGTGACCAATGGTGTGAGACGGGTGTGAGTAACATGATGTTTATTCTGTGGTGTGCTGCACATGGCCGGCGTGTCAGATTGACAAGGAGATTGTCCTCCTGAGTGTGCTGAAGGAGCCAGTGAGCCGCTCCATCTTCGACTACGCGCTGCGCTCCAAAGACATCGGCAGCCTCTTCCGCCACCTGCTGCTACGGCAGAAGAAGCGCAACGGCTCCATCCCCGAGTGCCCCATCCCCGAAGACCCAGCCATTGCCCAGCTGCTCAAAAAGCTTCTGTCACAGGTCTGCACATTAGGATGCGGTTTTTCTTTGTTAACACAAAGTGATGGGGGGGTGGGGGGGGGGGGGGGGAATGTTAGGGTTTGGCAGTAAGCAAAAGGTTGCCTGAGAGGCCACAGATTTGTATCCAAGAAGATAAAGCTTGTTGTTTACAGGTTTGCCCAGCCAAGATGTAGCCTATTGTTTATGCATTTACCCATGTTGTACATGTTGTTGTTGTTGTTGTTGTTGTTGTTGTCGTTGTTATTGTAGGGAATGACAGAGGCTGAAGAAGATAAGCTCCTTGCACTGAAAGACTTCATGCTGAAATCCAACAAAGCCAAGGCCAACATCGTCGATCAGAGCCACTTGAATGACAGCACCCAGAGCGGCATCATTGACCTGGGGACCCTGGGCATCACTGGCCGCCAGGTGGACCTTGTGAAACCCAAACCAGAGTCAGAGGACAAGCGAGGTGGGTATGGGCCCCTGCCAGTGATTCCAATCCACATGGATTTGTTTGTTCCGCATTTATCTTTTGGATTTAAATTGGACCTTTGCATTTCATATGTGTAGTAACTTAAAAAGTTGTAAAGGATTTTGATGAGAATGCAGGTATGTACCGCATTGTGTTGAGAGATTTCATTTCCTTCCATTCACAGCAGATCTCATCAGTCCTCCCTCTGGTATATCAAAGTAGTGATTTATTTGTTTTAAGCATGGTGTTCATTTGTTGTTGGTTTTGGTGAAGCAAGCTAAATGATCATTTTTTGTATCAAGTCACTTTCAGTCTTATATCTCAAAGCAAGTCCTTTTGTGTTATTAAAGCATTTCAAATAGCCCTCAAGAAGCAGAAGCTGCATGGGTTTATTTAGCACTAGATACTTCATGCTGTGGGGAGCGTAGTTTATATAACTCTCAGATTAACAATAGGAAATGTGTCTACTAGCACCCTGTCTCTTCCTAAGTGGTTGCTAACAGCACCCTCTTGTTGCAGTTGGTATGTTACAGTCGCATGGAAGTGTCCTGCTGGAATGTTGGACTGCTGCTGGTGACTAGACTAACAAAATGGCCCACTCAAGGGTTTAACGTGTGTTTCTGTAGAATTAGGTACATTTCCCCGTAGTTTGGCTCACACCCCTATTGTGGCATAAAGTGCACCAGTTGAAGTATCTTTCAAAAAATATAGCCAATTTGTGGCTTTGTTGAACAATAGTACCAGACACTCCAATGTGTCTTTATGCCATACAGTACCTTAATGTTTTAATGCTTTGTCAGTGTGTGCCACAGAACAAAACAGATAGTTAAAACCACAAAATGTAAATCAATACAATGCACAACGAAAGTTCAGCCGCTGTCTTGCGGTTAGAGAATGTATGTGGAGTGGGTTCTGTGGTATACTTGGTGATATAGTATAGTAATATAGCATTTACTTGTGTAATGTATAATGTGTCATAGGTGTCTCAAAAGTACATTGAAAAGTAGTATATTTTGTGTGCACCGTAGCACATGAAGAGAAAGACAGAATGATGTCTTGAAAGAAAGAGAAATGACTAAAACTACTTCTTTATGTTGCTTCACAAGCTCGGAAACACACAAAGCAGGACTCCAATGTGAATGAGGAGTGGAAGAGCATGTTTGGATCCCTGGAACCTCCCACCTCGACCCCGGCACCACCCACGGTATGTTTGGATTATTGTTCAGACGGACAACGCATCTGGCAGCTGTCCTGGGTTAACCCACCACAACCTAGTTCTTAGGGCCGAGGGCCTACATAGGAAAACTATCTGTGATCACACAAATTATAGATGTGGAATTATACAGTCCCTACATTGTTGTCTTAGGATAGATAAGAATCCTGTGTTTAATAGGACTTTTCCAAATGGGGCGGGGGAAGGGGGGGGGGGGGTCATGTGATATGTACCAAGATCATATTTGTCTGTTCTTATTCTCTGTCCTCTTCACCTCTGTTTAGTCATCATGCTGTTGTAATTTGGTCCTCTACTCCTCATGCTTTCTAACCTCACTTGCAATACCTGAATAGTTTATTTTTCTTACACATAGTTAACATTTTTAGTGATGTAAAATCATGATTTGAATTGATCACTGTTGACATAACTACAGATTTCAAATGACTTGCAGACGTTCATTGGAAACTCGGACGTGTTTGTTGTTAATGTTGGGCCTTTTCGTTTCCTTATTTACAGCCGACCACATCAGGCCTTCCTCTGGTACATCAGTGTAGTGATTTAGTTTGTATAAAGCATGGTGTTCATTTGGTTTCAATGAAGCGTGCAATATAAACTCATTTTCAAGGCAATAAGCAAGCAAATAATCAAGCCAGTGCCACTCTTCCTCCTCATCTGAAAGAATCTAACTTGTGACCTTTAAAGCTATGTAGATAATCCTTTTTGCTGAAATAATGCTTCTCGTTGACAGCATGGGTTTACTGCAAGATATATTTATACCAGCAAAATGTATTTAGTATGGTAAGCAGTTTCTGATTAGTGATCATTAGTTCCATTACAGTGGAATCATATAATCCAGGACAATGTAAGATATGTAGAAAAATAAATATATTTTGATTGGAGAGCTCACTAAACTCAAAGAACAAGAACAAGTCTAAAAAGAGAGACTGACGACGCGGGAAGTGTGTTTGTAAATGTCTTGGTCTTGGTCACCCAAGTTAGTAGGGTTTCATAAACACGGCATGGGTAAGCAAATCAGTGTCAGACTTGAGTGGCTCTTTGTCATTGTAGCTATGGCTCTGCAATTCAGCAAGTACTTTGTTGCATCTCTTGCTGTAGTGCTTGCAAATTGCTGCACCTCTGGTTGGGTGCTAACAAGTAGGCTAAAAAACCCATAGGTGCTAGCATCTGTTGCTAGCTTATCTCTTTTGGAAGGGAGGCTTTTGCACTCACTGCACAGCTATTGTACCAGCTGGCCACTCTCACTCTCACTATAGCTTCTTAACAAAGTATTCAACCTAACTTGTCCATGTGATCTGTTTTAAAGATGACCGAGGGTAGCCAGCCCAGAAAGACCACAGTGCCCCCTGCTGTCCAGGTGGCGCAGTCGGTGGGCGGCACGTCCACTTACCAGCGGAGGCTGACCACGTGCAAGGCAGAGCTGCAGCAGCTGGTGCAGCAGAAGAGGGAGCAGTGCACGGCCGAGCGCATGGCCAAACAGATGATGGAGAGCGCAGAGTGGGAGAGCCGACCACCTCCGCCGGGTAAGTGACACACAGCACACACACACACACACACACACACACACACACA
>JASCQX010000009.1:14064380-14074443 GCA_030264415.1 Sardinella fimbriata
ACTTTACATTAGATTTCACCTCTCAGAAGTCGGATAGTATGTGAGGTTGGCCAGACTAAGCTCGATGAGCTTTTGTCACGAAAGCCAGACTAACAGAATGCAACACCAGATCTCACAAAGAGACCTCACAGTCATGGTGATCTCTTTTTGGTGATGATGTAGCCCATATTCTCAAACATGTTTGAATTCTTAATTCAATCACTGCTACAGTGCTGAAACTACGATGCACAATACAGTTATATTAAGTTATATTAAGTTAGATCAGTCCATCAATAGGCCGTATTGTATTTTAATTTTAGACTTCATGGCAGCCACCTGTAAGAGAGCAACAGGCCATTTGACCACCTACAGTATGATTTAGACTAGTCAGCCCAGTGCCTAGTTGTTGGAGATTGTTGCATAAATTACACAGCTTCAAGGGAATCAGTTTGTCTGAAGTGTAGCCAGTCTGTTAATTTGATTACCCACAATAAATTGACAAATCTTACTCTATAAGCTTTCCTCACTGTTATAATAGATTTTTTTTTTAAATCAAAACACAACAATTTCTAGCCATGCAAAAGTAAATATTTATGTGATTCATCCGAGAATTAAGAACAATATGATAGAGTAATGAATGCATCAAATGCTGTTGGAGCAGTCTTCATGTGGCATTGATTTTTATACTGTCAAGCCGATTTCTAATGGGCCCTTTATGCGTTTTGTGTTACAACCGGTAGGAGGCAGCAAATGTCAAGAAACTATGCATGTCACTAAAGTTGCTTCAGTAGGCCAACAACATTTACCCAGTTAGGTGCCGTTACATCGCTAGAGTGCACATTTTTGTGTCGGTAGAATGCAAGTTTTTCATGAACTGGAGAATCAATAGGCAAATGAAGAACCGAAAACAATCACCTGTATGCCTTTGTAATTTAGGCGAGCTCCACTCCAACCATTTAGTGAAATGGCCAACTTTGTTAAACTGTTAAAATGAAGTAGAAGCAAGTAATATTCAAGCATTTAATTAAAAATTGGCTACTTTTTATTTTATTTAAAATATAGAAAGATTTAGGCTTTGTTGTCTTATGCCTGGTCAACATTGGTGCTCCGAGTGCCACCGTCAACATAATCCAGGCTTTAGACGATCCGGTTAATTTTCACTGTTGCCATAGTTCTGCGAATATTTTCGTCGACCTGTTAACCTCTGTCAACATGTTAGCCCACTTGTAAGCTTGGCATCCTGTGAGGTTGCTTACGACGCTCTGACATGCCCCTCCATTACTCCCTCCCAACCCCGTCGGAGGTGTCTCTCTTTCGTCCCTCGTCCTAGCGCTAGGATAGAGAGAGCAGGGAGAAGTTCGCCAGTAAGTAGGTCTACATGAGCGGGTGGGCGTGTTTCAGTGCAGTCTTTGGTCTCTGCACTTGCGCGCTTTAGTGGAGGATACGAGCGCACAAGCTTGTGAAGCGCGACAGACCAGCTCGTATACGCGCAGCCAGCCTACGGTGAAAAGTTGTTCAAACCCGGCTGCAGTGTGGAGAGGGCCTCACCAAACTTTTTGGACAGTACCACCATGGATGCCTTTCGCGCAGTGGCGTTTTACGCGCTCTTCGTATTCATTTGGAATTTACCATGCTTCCAGTCCGCTGCTCTCATCTCTTCCACTGCGCCGAGAAGGAACAGGGGTACCAGGGTCCCATATGACGGACCAAGGTCACACAAACTCCTCAAAGAAATCTTTGCATCCTCTCCTGGTCTCGGCCGTCACCGGGACGAGTTCAAAGATGCAGTCGTGCCCCACGACTACATGCTTTCCATATATAGGACATACTCTGCAGCCGAGAAACTGGGCATAAATGCGAGTTTTTTCCGGTCTTCAAAGTCTGCAAACACCATAACAAGTTTTGTGGACAGAGGAAAAGGTTTGTGTCACTTCATAATATTCCCAGCCGTGCACAACAGTAACAACCTGCACCACATGTATGCTTACGCTATCAATTTGAACAACTTCACTCACTCTGTAATGAGTGAGTTTAACACCGAATTTGACATTATTTGCATTTGATTACAACTAAGGCCGCATTATGGCCACAACGATGTGAACACTTAACACAGAAGACGACCATTTTTTCATCTGGTATTTTTACGACAAATTAGGTAGGCTATGTTAGACAGATTGGGACTGTGTAACTTGTCGCACTTGAGTCCAAAGAAAGGCCATGCGGCACTCGTGGTTCCAGGCAACTGAATACAGATTCTGTCCACATATTACTCAATTTTCTCCTAAAACGTATGTGAAAAATGTTGAATGATTTCGCCTTACTGGGAAGACTTTAATGATTTGGTGAAAAATAGGCTGCCCACTGCCATGTATTTAAGCATGATGCTCTTGATTTTGCGCTAAGCGGTAAAGCTGCAATAAAGTACTAATTGAGACGTTTTCTAATGAAGGCAATAAATAATTCGTACCGTCCTCGCCTGTAAGCAGTCCAACCTGTTCGCACAAGGCACCCTGTCTGACGTGCACCGCATGACCTATGGGACAGGCGATCAAATGGCTTCAAAGTACTGGAGAAAGATGCAAAATACCCGCAACAGGCCTAACAAAAAATAAATTAAAAAAATAACAAAAAAAAGTTGTTATGGTATTTTAAGATGGTACATCGACCACACTGGACCTCCTCTCCACACGTGTTTTGATTTATGTACGTTTGAAGAATGTAACAGTTGCTACTACAGTGTAACACACATCAATAGCATACAAGTAGAAATAAAAAAGGGATTACTTCCTCGACCACTCTGTGG
Organism: Sardinella fimbriata; assembly: GCA_030264415.1. Taxonomy (NCBI): domain Eukaryota; kingdom Metazoa; phylum Chordata; class Actinopteri; order Clupeiformes; family Clupeidae; genus Sardinella; species Sardinella fimbriata. The sequence goes on from JASCQX010000009.1 coordinate 14,067,163, forward strand.
AGAGAGTGTGTGCAAACCCAAAAAGGGAAAACTGATGCCCGGCAAAAAGAGGGCCTCGAGATCTAATTGGTGTAAGTTTGGAATGGGCGCAAGGAACGTGAGTGTCACTAGACATTATTTTCTCTCGGTTAATAAAAGCTTTTGCTTTAAGGGGAAGATTGTAAACTGATTTGATGAAAAAGCCTTACTTTCCCCTCTGATTTTGATTTGATGTGTCACCGGTTCTGACCTTCCACTGGACCCTCTGAGGGTTGCTTAGCATCAAACCGCTGATTGGAGTATTTGAACTCGGTGATCTAATTGAGCGTTCATGTCATAACATATCAAACACTGTCTATTCTCCCATAATGAACTAATCCAGCCAATGGCACATCACCAAAAATGACAAGGGGAAAAAATTAAAGAGAACTTCCGTCCCCATGAAGTGGTTAGCGTTTACTGCTTACCTCCCTGTGCGAACGCCACTTTAATTGTGGGAAATGTAGCCTATATTTTTTTCTTTCTCGTTTTTTTGTTGAACAAACCCAGATTTCTTTGATTTGCAGGTGTTCGCTCTCTGTTCTCCGAGTGTTCACTCCACATTAGTCGAACCATGCATTTATGATATTTAAACTTTTTATTGCGTCCTATATGTTAGGTCGTTAGGATATTAGGCCATACCTGCGCCTCTAAACCACAATAAAATGATTAGTAGACTGGAAGTTATTTGTCTGCAGTAAGTATGACAAAGCAAACCTAACGTAAAATGCCATTTAAAATGTTTTCTGCATAAGTGATATTTAATTATGATAATAGTTTAATCTCGACAAAACAGGAAATCGTTGACTCGGAATAGATCGGAATTCTCAAGATTTTGGGTCGTTATGGACGCAAGATCAGACAAGAACAAACTGAATGTATGAAAATTACTTTTGGCACTTGAAGTAACTCATTAAAACGCAGATGGTGCTTGCTGGCCCCAGTAGCCGCACCACGAGAAGTCTGTTTCTATCCCTCCCTCCCTCCCTCTCTCTCTCTCTCTCACCCCCTCTCTCTCTCTTTCTGCCTCACTCTCTCTCCCTCCCTCTCTCACACATACACAGACACACACACACACACACACACATACACGAACCGTCTGTCCTCAAATGCGCATATTTATCATTAATCAGCATTATAAAGTACAGGCCCAATATTGCAAATATTAGGCGTTAAACAATTGATATGGGAAAGCACTACATCATTCGATCGATGGCCATATAAATAGTGTTTAATAAAAACTAATCGTTATACTAGAACCAGTATTTCTTCCTTGTTCTGATCACTATCGTTTCTGTGCAAATATAATTTCCTCTGAAACAAACGTCTTTAACGTGTGGACGAGATCACAATAAGTTATCCTCAATGTAATCAGTCGGAGCACTTTTGAACCGGGAATGTTGTCGTTGGCAGAGGGAATGAAATATTAGTGGGGAAGTATTTTAATGGTGAAGGAGGGAATTCAGAACTGTTAATTATTTGGTGACCTTGTATTCGATTTGTTTGAGGTCTTATAAAAAAACGCTAATGCATACCATACGCGCGAAGCAACTGAAACAAACACGAGGTTTCAATCTACTTTTACTATTTAACTCTGCAGGGTTCACGCACGGGAAAATGCAGCCGATGAGATACAAATGTCTTTTGTGAGTGATCTCTTAATCGCTTATGTATTAAAATCCGAGGGGCCAGACGGCACGATAAGAATGCAAAACTAACCTAGAAGACTGACATTTGGCTTATTGTTGATGATTACACAACTGTAAAATCTTGGGAAGTTGTAATCAGACGAAGGCATGAATAGTGTTGTACTCTCTTTATTTGGCTGGATTTTAACAGGACTGATTGATCTGTGGGTGTTTTCCAGCTCTTAATTTACAGAGCCAATTGTATGACATTTTTATCTGAGCCATTCTGACATCCAGCTTGTTAGCCTTTCGCCCACAATTTTCGAGGTCTCGAATTCACTTGTTATAAAGTTACAAGGGCTCAGAGAATTGGGGATTTAAGTACTGCGCCAGTAAAGGCACGTAACTACACAGTGCATGTGCACTCGTTTGATTTCAAACTGTCCAGATATTCGTACGCACTGAAATGATGCATGTTGGCCGCTAAATTCCAAAAGGGAGAATAATGCATTAATTGTGTATTGTTCAGCCGTGTGTACAGTATGTGTCCTTTAGCCTGCACGCTCTGCCAGCATCCGCACTGTTTGCAGGCTGCAACGGAAGGCCGCTTGTCCCTGCTTAGTGGAAATATTTTTTTTAGCTATGGTTGTTTCAATTCGTGGATTCCGAACCATAAAATGTGTGAATCCATAAGGCCAAGAAGCAATCACTGTGAAACTAAAAGTTAGCCTCGAGTCGGGTTTAAGCTACTCTACATGCCAAGGCCAAGCGAACCCATTGTTGTTTTTAGTGCTGTAACAGGAGAATAGAATAAGGACATGTCTTTTTCTTTTCACTGGAAATGTCTAGATCACAATGGTTTGATCCCACATCGAATCGGGAAGAAACCTGAAAATATAAGGGTGTATACAAAGCACGTCACCAGTCCATCATATAAAACGACAATAAATTAGCCATGGGTCTTATGTGGCACTCGGTTTAATAAAAAGCATGATAAAAGGCATGAGTGTGCCACCGCCAACCTCGTTCTACTGTAAAAGGGAGTAAACGTTTTAATTCGTTAAGAAAACAGAAATGACCTTGCAAGTATTGGCATTTTTTCATTTTAAATTGTAACAAATCGTATGTTTATGGACATAACATAAGCGCCTACATCAAATAAACATTCACAATCAAATTAGGCTTTATTAATTGCTTGGTCTATCGCCCACTCTGTGCGCAAAATAACCAAGCCTCTGGCGTTAGCTCATCTTTTACATTGTAGACTGGTGCTACTGTTGTCCCATTTCTTTTCTACACACTACTGCTACCACAAGCATAATAACAACAACAACAATAATAATAATAATAATAATAATAATAATAATAATAATAATCTGTAAAAATGCCAAGTAATGCCATCTCGCCTGGTTTCCCCCTTTTTGATATGCCGAGGTGTCACTCTGAGTTTGGCTCAGGGCGAGTTGGAGAGTGGGCACAGAAAAACACGAAATAAGGCCAGCTATCTGGCCTCTTTGTGAGAATGTGAGCCCTCCCCCCTCCCCCTTCTTCCCTCCCCACCCTGAGCACTGTACGCCCTAAGTGAATCTGACTGCAATTATTTCTTTTTATCTTGCAGACGATCTCTTGCACTCTCCTTTGCGAAGACAAAAGTATCTGTTTGATGTCTCAACCCTTTCAGACAAAGAGGAGCTGGTCGGAGCTGAATTAAGGATATTTAGAAAAGCTCCCGGGCCTTTCCAGGCGTCCCCGCCAGGTCTCTACGGCATTCATTTACTCCCTTGTCGATCAGAGAGGCAACTGGATTCCAGAATCATTGATCCTCAGGAATCCAGAAAACCTGGCTGGGAGGTTTTGGACGTTTGGGGAATGTTTAAAAATCGACATCACTCGAGCCAGGAGAACCAGCTTTGTCTTCAGCTCAAGGGCACCATTGGTAAATCTGAAACGGAAATCGACTTGAAACAGTTGGGGTTTGACAGGAGTGGTCGCTCCCAGCAAGAGAAGGCTATCTTGGTCGTTTACACGAGGTCGCGGAAGAGGGAAAACTTGTTCAATGAAATGAAAGAGAAGATTAAGTCCAGGGGCTCGCGATGGTCCGAGGAGGAGGAGAGCGGCCTTCAGTTCAAAGCCAGGCGCAGGCGGAGGACCGCGCTGAACAATCGTCACGGGAAGAGGCACGGGAAAAAGTCCAAGTCAAGATGCAGCAAAAAGGCGTTGCACGTCAACTTCAAGGAGCTCGGGTGGGACGACTGGATCATCGCCCCGCTGGATTATGAAGCCTATCACTGCGAGGGCCTATGCGACTTTCCTTTGCGCTCACACCTTGAGCCAACTAACCACGCCATCATACAAACTCTTATGAACTCAATGGATCCCAACAGCACACCACCGAGCTGTTGCGTTCCCACCAAACTGAGTCCTATTAGTATACTGTACATTGACTCTGGAAATAATGTGGTGTACAAACAGTATGAGGACATGGTGGTAGAACAGTGCGGCTGCAGGTAGCGTCTTGAGTAACATGAAATGAAGGCTTCTTACTTTTAAAAGCAATAATCAGCCACAACAGCGTAAAATAAACATTACACCTGAGTTTGACCAATGCAATGAGAGAAAAGGCGCAAATGCCACAATCTGAAAACAACCGGTTTCCTCTACAGGAATGTGGGCCTCTTTCATCCAAAAGGGATTCTTACATAGAACACGTTTCTTTCAATATAAACACGCCTATTTATCCTGTCGATTAAAGCTCTGTCAGTATCACGGTAACATGACATTATGTAGTATACAGTGAAAATCATAATTTTGCTCTGCCGTTCCGATCTATAGTTTTGGAGTCACATTGTGTGAAAATTCATCCCCCTTTGGACAGTTATCAGACATGGACATTTCCGAAACAAGAGAAAGTTTTCATCACGATGTCTGGACCACCTCCAAGTTACTGAGTCGTGCGTCCTCATCTGGTGGGACAGCGACGGATGAAAAGCCAAGTTATGGACATCATCTGGACAGATTTCCACGAGGAGTTGTCTCCCTCTCCACTCCGTGAATTCAAATGAATCAGGTGTGAGGCACCTGTTCAAAAAAAAAAAAAAAAAAAATCAAGCCCACAGTGGAGGGGGTAAAGCACAGCAACCTGTTGCGTCCCACTCCCACTGGCTCTCAATGTGCTGACAGCTGGGGGGAATAACGGAACGTTGGCCACCGATGTCCTCTGGATGCCTAGGCATAAACTGTCAAACGTTTTCAGGAGGACTTTTGCTTTTTACGAAGTGGTGAATGTAATCTACCAAACACACAACTTGGATCGTGGAAAAGAAACAGCCTTGCGCGCTCACGTTTTCAGGAGTCTTATTCTCCGCGCATCTGGCGGTCGGGGCGCGCAGTGTGCAGGACAGTTCTCCAGAGGCCTTGAGTCTGTATGCGGTAGCCTACAAAGGACTGCACAGAGTGCAAAAAATATAATGGAATATGACACTCGGGTTGAAACAAAAAAATGATGAAGTGCCTGGACGTTTGAGTGATAAGTCATGGAGCCTATTAAAGTGCTTCGACGAAAAGGACAGCCAGACGACGTTGCTAATTCCACTGGTATGCATCAACAACCACATCCTCGTCGACACGAACGAGAGAATATCTAATGTCTGCATATTTACAAAATGCACTTCCATAACAACTGACTGCCCCAAATCCAAGTAGTCAGGAGAATATTTTTCTTCCTTGACAAATTGACTGACGAGCAAGAGACTCGCAAACGAGATGATATTTAAATGCACATTAGCTTTGAATGCACTGCTGTTCATTATTTTGAGCTGTAAATATTTGTATAGTTAAAACCTCTACAAGTGCAACGAATGGAGAAATGACCAACCACATTTCTTTGTAAAAAGACATACATTATAAATGCACTCAAATCGTTATAATTTTTATTCTATAATTATTTTATTATTTGTGATGTACAGAGTCTCATGATAATCGTGTATTTCTTTGATAAGATTAATTTAAACTGCATTCAATATTTGCTGAGGGTGGAAATACCATTATCAATGTCTACCTCAAAATTACATAGGTTCTGAAATCTGAGGTGCATTCAGCTAGTGTTGAGTTCTTTTTCAATTATATAAATATATATATTAATGGATAATTATCCACACTTACTGTACTAATAAAATGAAAAATATATATTTTCCCTGTGTACCTCTGATGACTTAATTCCCCCTCAAAATGGCCCACATTAAGTAAAATGAAAGATTATTGGCCCTTTGTCTGGTGAAGTTTCAGATAAGAACCACATCCACACTTCAGGAAACAAGAGCTTCTCAAATGAAATGGTCACAATAATTAACATTTTATTTGATTTTGTCTGAACATGTAATGTTTTGTGTTAACATTGGCTCATTAAACCATACCGAAATGTGTCTTTGAAAACAGATTTTACAGCGTATAAATTCATTTATTCATTAGTTTACCTCAAATAAATTACAAATGTTCACACTTGACCTTTGTAACTTTATCATATAACCTTAATTTCCTATATTAAAGCAGCGTAGATAAACTAAAATTAATAACAAAACATTTTTTTCTGGTTTAATAACATCCTGCATTGAGACACTATGGCTGGAATTCCATCTAACTGTTCCACTCTCGCTGTTTCAGCAATTCCGAACTTTGTTTTCAGTCAGATTAGGTAAAGAGTTTATGTAATTCAGTAATTTAGCTGGACAGCTTGTGCTTGGATAATGTAATCCATTTTTCATAGTCTTGTTTTTGTTTGTGTGTGTGTGCGTGTGTGCGTGTGTGCATGTGTGTGTGTGTGTGTGTGTGTGTGCATATGTGTGTGTGTGTGTGCATGTGTGTGTGTGTGTGTCCCTTCACAACCCTCCATTATATGCAGTTATGAGTCTTCATCCCACCTCCATAAAAAAAGGTTCAGTAATGCCAGTGAGTGCAGCCTGTGCCATGTGTTTGGTCCTTGGCGAGGAGCTAACCTTTAACATGTGGGGAGCACGCTAACAGAGGGCAATACAGAGGCTCTCAGCCTCATATGGACCAGCTTGTATGATCAACAGGCTATTTCCCAATGAATTAGCCATTCATGGGTCAAGTTTACTTAACACTGTAATGTTTCCCAATCTCTGGATGAAAAGATTTGAAAGGAGGGATTGCTTCCATATAGGCTATCAACCTTGGCCTGGAAGCAATTAGGAAATTGCTTTGAAATGTTATATGTTGTCCAGACTCCGGTACAGTATCATGTCGCGCTGCACATGTTTGCAGAGGGAAAAAGAGGATGCTAAATGCACTTTTTAAGCTGCCCTTGCAAACCACCGACACAACAACTCCCCCCCCCCCACCCCCCTCCTCCTCCTCCTCCTATGGTATGCCCATGCAGACCCTGAACATTGTCACTGTAGGCTGAGTAGGGGTGCACAAGGAATCCCTAACACACACATTTTTTTTTCTAATCCCACAGAGAGGAAATGCATTCTTCCAGCTTTTGCTTGTCAGAATCTTGTATTGAGGGAACCACACAATTGACTCACTGAGTATTGTCCTTTTTCCAGTCGTCTTTTTTTCCTTTTTTTTTGCGCCAGTAGATTTTGTGTGTGTGGGGGGGGGGGGGGGGGGGGGG
>JASCQX010000009.1:15236137-15243637 GCA_030264415.1 Sardinella fimbriata
CTGCTGCTGCGGCGGCTCCCATTTGGCTGTGCCTCTGCGTGTCTCCACGCGCCCATGCCCAGATCAGAGGCCTTCGGGAGGAGAGTGGAGCCCGAGCGCTTAGGGAGACGGCTGTGATGATTAAAGGTCACCTCACGATCATCTGAGACGTCCCCTCACCCCCCTCCCCTCCCTCCCCTCTAGCCCTGGGCGCTGGCGAACAATAAAACGCGCTATTATCACGCTGGCGACATACACTGTTCGTCTTTGTCAGATGCAGAGGGGAGAGGAATGAAAAAAAAGAATAAAAGCTCTGATAGATGTTGAACTTCCCTCAGTTTTATGTATCGGCTTAATGTCAATAGTCATCAGACCAGATCCAAAGGCAGTGTGGGGGTGGGAGATAGACGTTCATTTGACTTCCAGGAAGACAGGAACAAACGACTGATGCGTTTGCTCTGGCAGGACAAACACTAGTTCTTTCAGCGTAAACGCTCCAAAGACCGGTCACAAGCCAAGCATGAGGCTCACAATACAATAAGAACCCTTATAGTTTATCACCAACATCAGTTTATGACTGCTCAGCCGTCAGACATCAGTACTGAGCTCAGACGTTTCAGCCTTCATTCAACAACTGCATCTTTCTGTTTCGATCATGGAAAAAAAAGTCAGTTGCATTACATGAGGCATCAGCCTCTAATAAGACATGCACTGTTTAAATGTTCTGGTGATTGTGTACAGTTTTAAGAATTCAACTTACAGAACAAGTAATCAGCAAGCCTTTAAAATGTTTTGTTCTTCTCTTTGATGTATCTTGTGTGGTTGGAGATATACTTTGTTTTCATTTATATTATGCCAATGAGTATATGATTTTTTTGTGTTCATTAAAATGAAGTTTACCAGTTCAGGGCTATACTGTTAAAAAATAGCTGGTTTTATTACAGAGATACACCTCTATGAGGGGCATGTCGAGGGAGATGTGTGGAGTGACAAAAGAGAACACCTGCAAACTGCTGCAAATGTGTTTAGACAAGCTTGTACATATCAATAAAACTTGTGGAAGGGAAGTACTGTTCAAACAGTGTATCTTGCTATCTGGTAAGTAGTCCCAGGAGATGCATTTTATTGGCTGGCCTGACAAATTGTTTTCCTTGCACACAATTATATGACAGTGAACTTGCTATTGCCAATCATTTTGAAATATATTTAAATGTGTCGCATACAGTGTTTGAAATTTTATTTTACTTTATTTTTTTATGTTCAGTGGTGTAACAGGAATTGTACTTCAATATTCAATAAAAAAACACAGAAGTGCATCATCAACTGCTTTGGGGTTTATTTTACAATTGAGAAAAATAAAATAAAAAAGAAAAACAAAGCAAAGTTATTGGCGCTAAAAAGATCTTTTTTTCCTTTTTTACAATATTGTTGATAAAACATTAAACTGTATAGTCATTGTGCATCGCTCATGTATTTTCACACCATTATCATGCATCAAACTGGATGCAAGTATAGTTATTTGTTTTCCTGTAAACCAAGCTAGAGGAGCTTTTTTCTTCTTTCCAAAAAGAGGGGAAACATTTGTGTCTCTACAGCGTATATCTATGTACAGGATGTGTTCAGTTTTTTTGTTTAGGTAATTTTTTTTTTTTAGATTTTCATATATAAAAAATGACAATATAAAAGTTAAAGAATGCACACATCTTAAAGTACAAATAACATTGAGCTGTTTCAAATGGCAAGATATGTCATGTGAGTTTTACATTTTCCATACTAACCATTATAACGGACTAATATCTTCTATGGGTTGAAATTAAAGCGGCACAATATAGAAAGATATTGTAACAAACCATACATTTTGAAAATTACTATTAAAGTGATACTTTACATTGAAAAGGAACATTGTCTTTTTTTGTTTTACAACAAACTTGCATACTGTACTGCAATGCCTTCTTACTGATTGATTTGAACCAAAAGCAGCAATACAATAACTATTCAGACTGTTGGGAGAATCTTTTTCTCAATGCAACACACAAACCAACTTCTGATCAGTACTTTCAGTTGTATAGAGCTGTTGAATGTCAAAAATAATTCAAAAGAACATAATCAGGAGATCAATAAAATTAATCTGTTTTTGTCATTGAAACATTTTAAAAAGTTCTCTTTACAAAATTAAATTGTTTATAAGGTGCTACTTCAGTCTTCCGGAAGGGCTTCCACTTTAGCTAAACAATTTCATTTTCAAATTCTTCATGTCATATTTTCTTTTTCCACTTTCCAAATGAATGGTTCTTTTCAAATCCACAAATATAGTCACCAGTAGTCATTTTTAAAGAGCATTAATTGAATGAAAACTTGTTCAACATCACTAAAAGACATGCACAGATCAGGACAAATAGCATATAAATACAGTACAAAATAAGATGTCAAAAACTTGGCAAAAAAAACAAACAAACTTGAACATAAAAGACATGGTCCAGTCAGGCAGTTTCACAACAAAAGTAAGACTGATTTTTTTTTTTAATTCTTCTCGTTCTTTTTTCTTTTTCTTTTCTTTTTTTGACGGCTCAGTTTTGGCCCAGTGCAGTAAATGTGATCAATATATTTATATATATATTAGTGCAATGAAACTGGTCAGTTTACATAGCTGGCTCTCACTGGAGTGTATAGCTGGATAGCTGCGTCTGCTGCCCTCTCTCCCAAAAAAAAACACACCTTCACACCTTCTCCTGTTTTTCCAGCTTCTCCAGTGCGGTGACAAACACCAGGTGGTCTTCTGGTGATTTGCCATGAGTCTTACTCAGGTGCAGCTTGATGGCGTGTTTGCTAACAAACGTCCGGTTGCAAAGTCTGCACTGGTAAATCGCACCAGAGCCAGAGTCATCGTCTACCGCCGTCATGGAAGCCAGTGGGCTCCCGTACGGCAGTTTGTCGCCGATCATTTTGGAGACAGCCTGCTGTTCCCGCAGATGATCGGCTGACAGCTTGGACAGGTCCTTCAGACTGAAGCCCAGGTGAGACTCTAGGTGACTGATGTAAGAGGAGGGAGTCCTGAACTGCGAGGCGCAGTCACTGCAGAGGAACACCGGCTGGCACGAGTCCATGTTCTTGAGGAACTTGGTCCCGCCGGTTCTCCGCAGCTGGTACTTGACGTTGGCCAGCCAGTGGGAGATGGTGGTCATGGAGAGGCCGGTGAACTTGCAGATGTGCACCCGCTCCTGCGGCCCCAGGTCGGTCATGGCGTAGCGACCCTCCGGGGTCTCCCTGAGGCTGGAGGCGAACTGGGCCTGGAGGATAAGGAGGTGCTGGGGGTTCCAGTTCGACTGCCGGCCTTTTCTCTTCTGCACGGGTGACAGGTCCTCCAGGGTGTCCTCGAACGTGCTGCCGTCCACGTCGGACTTCTCCGAGATGGAGGACGGTGTTGACGACTTGGGGGTGAGCCTGCCGGTGAGGTTTTTCACCATGTCTGAAATGTCCATCAACGCATTCTCCCGCAACGGAGAGGAAACAGAGTCACAGAGGGAAAGGCCAGAGAGAAGAGGCCTGTTACCATTGATGGAGCTATTCACCAGAGGAGTGCAAGAAGTGCCATTGCCGCTACGTTCATCACCGCTAGCGTTGCTGCTGCTGCTGCTTTTCGATTTACTCAGATCTATGGGCTGGTCGTTGCTCTCATAGAAGAACCTGTTGACGGGCTCGGCCTGTTTCACCTGCGTGGTATTGAAGAGGGGCTTGTCCACAACGCTGTTGCTGATCTTGTAGAGCATGGAGAGGGGGTCGGAGGTGGGGTTGACGGGCTTGGATGCCTTGCTGAGGTGAGTGTTCATGATGGATTGCAGTGCACTGAGTGGATTGATGAAAGGCCTCTCTGGTGAATGGTCAGTGATGATCCCCAAGCTGCTGCCGTTGGTGATGGGCGACCGGCATGTGTCTGAGCCGTTTTTGGCATGGTTGGGGGTTTCGACCGGGATGTCTTTGGGCTCCTTCTTGCATACCAATTCAGACTCAGTCCCAGCCTTTCTGGGACTACTGCTCCGTGTCGCTGTGGTGGCCATGGGAACCGTGCCATCCTTCTGGTCTCTCTGCACGGGTGAGGGAGATTTGGCAGAGGAGAGGGACCTGCATCGATCCCCGCCCACCACTCGCTCCTCTTTCTCCTTTTTCACAGAGGCCTTCCCAGTCACCTTCTCCACCAGCTCTTCCATGGCCGACACGTTGCTTCTTAGCGAGGGCGGCGACGACGGACTCCTGGGGGAGTGAATAACGGACCCTGGATCCGTCACAAAGGCTCTCATGCTGCTATTGAAAGCCGGTTGCATGGGAACGCTCTGAACAGATGGCGACAGCAAGGAGGATGGCTTCACAGCGCCCTGGAGCTGGTAGGCTGCATGGATGCTGGGGTAGCCCCCCCACGTAGGCGTGCCAGTTTGGGCCTTGCTGATGGCACTGGACACAGTGTTCTCCAATGACTTTAGAATGTCAAGCCCTCCGTTTGGCGTCTCATCCAGATCCTCCTCTCTGAGGTACTTGTAGGATGTGGTGTCTGATTCGGATTTCTCGCCGCTCTTCTCGTCATCTTTCTCTTCTTTAATCTTTTTCTCTTCAGGCTCGCCTGACTCCATTTTCTTTTCCTCCGGTATCTCTTTCTTTTCCTCCGAACCTGAGGAGAGAGCTGGGGACACAGGTTGAGACTTGACAGACGGAACGGGAAGCCTAGTGGTAGTTGGTGGCAAAGGAATGGACTGAACCTTCTCTTCCACCACTGGGTCAAACACCAGTTGCTTGCCCTTCTTGGAGGCGGAGTTAGTGACCTTGAGGAAGTGACCTGTTACCATCATGTGGGCAGTTAGCTGCTGCAAGGTGTCATGGGAGCTTCCACATTCCATACACTTGAGGATCTGTGCCTTGCGGGCCTCAAACTGCCAAGTGTAACTGGCACCATTCTGGTACCCATAGCGGTTGTTGGGTGTAACATATGGGTTAGCTGCTAGCTTAGCGTCTTTCCCAGCGGAGTCACCAGTGGAGATGCCGCCACTACCCGGGGCAGTCTCGGGAGAGCATGGCGCGATGAGTGGGTCCTGAAGCACACGCTTTTTGGCCGAGGGCATCAGTTTGGTCGCCAGTGCTGGCACAGGCTCTTTGAGAGGCACTTTCTGGTAATGCTTGGTCTTGATCATGTGGACGCTCAGGTCCTGCAGGGACTCGAAGGAATGGCCACAGTACATGCACTTGAGCACCTTCTGGGCGTCCTCTTTGCCCTCCATTTCCATCAGGGACCGCTTGCGGGGCTTGGACCAGCGCTTCCCGTTGTCTTCCTCGGTGTCTTTGTTGTCGTCGCGGTAGTGGCCAGTCTCGTTCATGTGAACGGTGAGGCCCACCAATGTATCATAGGCTGCGCTACAGTCCTTACACCTGAACTTGCTGGCGCCGGTGAAGACTGAGCCATACAGCTTGTTGTTTTGCCTGTACAGTTGCACCGTGCTGAAGAGACTAGGCTCTGGCAGTAAATGGTAAGGGTTTTGCTGCAGGGTTTTGGCCAGTGCTGCTTGATGCCAGTCGTAGGCGACACTACCCCCGTTGCTGGTGCCCCCTGTGCCACCGTTGTTGCCATCGCTGCTGGGAAGCGGGGTTGTGGCAGGGGTGCCATCTGAGTTGCTTTTCGCGCTGCTGATCGGGGGGACGACTGTAGTGCTCTTTCCATTGTGATAGCTGCTGTTGTTGCTGGTGGCACTGCTGCTACTGGGGCAGGTGGTGACAGCCTTGGTGGCGAGGGCAGCGGGAGAGATGGCCGTGGCACTGCTGGAGGGCACTGGCTTGGCCTTCATGATGTCCATGGCAATACGGGACCAGGATGCATCAGAGATCAGGTTTGCATAGACGGCTTTCATCTGAGCCAAGCTGTCATGGAGCGCATTGCTGTTGCTGCTGTTGATAGAAGGGATGGGAGCGGTGGTGGGGGTGGTGGTATCCATGCGACAGGACCCTTCCTCCTTGTCCTGGCCATCCCGGGAGGATGTGCTCTTGAAGTCGGTGAGGCGGTCGCTCGTGTCGCTGAGCGGGGAGCCATACCCAGCATCCGGGTTGGTGCCGTTGCTAAGGGGGGAGTCCCGGAAACTGGGGGGCCCCCTGAAAGCATCGTCCTCCTCCTCATTGCAGAGGTACTCTGCATCTTGGCCATCCAGTGACAAGCCGTCATCGTGGAGGTGCTCCTCGTCTATGGTTGCGGCCTTCAGCTCATCCTCTGGCACATAAGCTGCAACACAGAAAGAGATGGTGGCGTCAGTAATGCACTGATCAAAAAGATCAACATTCAATTATTTTGTAAATAACACCAATTTACAAGCAATCAAAACACAGATATTTTATATTTCCAGAGCAGGTGAAAAGAATAGAATTTCATCATGGCAGAAAAAAAAAATACACTGTGTTAATGTTATTTGACAACAATTCTTCCAGTTACTGAATCATTTAGTAACAGGAGGCTGTCTGATATTCAGTCTCTGCACCCATTTCAGTTTTCACTACACCGCACTTCAGTCTTCAGCCAGGATCACGCTGACTGTTTTGAACTAAACACACACTGTGATCCTTCTGCATATTTTACCCACAAACATTACTCCTCATATAAACACGACCCAAGGTCTGTACATGGAGACTACACAACGGCAATCAGGAGACGGGATGACACGGAGATCTAAGAAATAGCGCATTGTGTCGATCACAACAAACATTTCATATTTACCATGGTCAGTGCCTGAAGCTGCGATTAAATATTCATTTATGAACAAACCAACAAACAAACAAAAACGCGCCTTGAGAGAGAGACTGAGTGAGTGAGTGAACGAGGAGAGACAGACGGAGAGGCAGAGAGCAGAAGAGAGGGAAGGGGGTAGAAGAGAGAGAACAGAGCAAGAGAGGGAGAGAGAGAGAGAGAGAGAGAGAAAGAGACAGAGAGAGAACGAGGGAAGAGGGAAGGGAGAGACAGGAAAGACAGCCCCCTTAGTTCTCCCTTTATCTCCTTCCTCCATGGTGAGATGTGTGTCCTAGATGCCGGTATCAGTCTCTCCTGATGAAACAGATGTGCTGTCAGCTTCAAACAGCACGCTAAGCTGTCATATCATAATCTAAGTGGACATAATACCTGATGTATGTATGCTGGCACCATTTACTGCCGCCTGAGAAGAGATACAAGGGGAAGGGAGAAAGGCTAGCAGCTGCATGAGGTGGATGGGGGTATGTGTGTGTGTGTGTGTATGTGTGTGTGTCTGTGTGTGTGTGTGTGTGTGTTTGTGTGGGGGGTGGGTAGGTGTGCGCCTATGCCTCCTCCATGTGTTCACGTGTTAATATTAAGAGACTGTGGCATAATGCACCATGGTAAATGTGTACACTGTTTCTCTCGCCCCATTCTTTCCCCGCTGCTGTTTCTGTGGGTTCAAGCAGCCATGTGCAGCTGGTCATAAAAAGATTATATCAAAAACACTCCCCGCCATTGTTTCAGCTAATTTCCCCTCGCAGACTACA
>JASCQX010000009.1:15269821-15279821 GCA_030264415.1 Sardinella fimbriata
GTGTGTGTGCACGCGCATGTGTGTGCAATGGAGTGTATTGTTTACGGACACTGTTTCAGTGGTGGATGTGTCTGTGCTCTAACAGCGGGGGCGATGTACATATTTAGGCCCACGCACTGCACACACAGTTATTCCTCGCTAACCCATCAGAGTCACGTATTTAAAATGATAAACCTGCGGAGTTCAAAGTCTTTCGCTGCCTGGCCTCCCGTACAGCCTGCTCTGCGTCTCATATTTCAAAATCTCTTTAAAATTCTATAACTGTCTTTTGTTCACTCCAGTTGTTAATGCCTAACTTCAAAGGCTGAAGCTCATTAGTCGAGAGGTAGAAATCCCTGTCACTCATTTACATTTGTTAAAGGGGGCTGAAAGAGAGAGCGAGAGTGAGGGGGGAAAAAAAGTCTTCAAGTCCAAATCACTAGACCTCAACCTTGATAGTCTTCTTGAGTCAAAGTCTGGTTTTGTTAATGTTGTGAGCTAGTAAACACGACTCGGTCCCATGACCAGAAGAATGCGAGTCAAGTGCTCCCTTGAGTGGCATGTGCAAAATGGGATGAGAGAGGGTCAAATTCTGATTTTCGAGAGTTGTACCCTAAGTCTGTTAATCAGGCAAGCTGGGGGTTGTTAATAAGCTCTACATAATTAGGATTTGACTGGTTTCCATTATCCTAGAAATCCTCCGCGTCTCCTTTCACATCCGTTTCTTCCTCTCTCTTTCACTCTCCAATTTTCCTCAAAATTGGATGTGAGGATTTCTCTTTTTGAGCAACTTTTTTCTTTTCTTCTTTTTCACCCCTTTTTAAGAGGGGTGGGGGGCGGAGAGTTGTCCTTTGAGTGGCTAAAGCTGTCAGGAGCATGCGTGTCTCCACGGGGAGATTTATTGATGTTTATCAGGGATGAATAGATCAAAGGCTGCCACATGACAGGCGATCAATCACGCATCAAATCAAGGATGGCAATGCTCTAATAAAACAGAAAAGAAAGAGAACCAGCTCACGCCAGTTCTCTCCATTTTCTCCCCATTTCTTTGCTTCTCTCCCTCAATCTCTGATTTAATTATTCATTATTACTCTAGTCTATAACAGCGCAATAAGCCTCGATAGAGGCCCTCGTTTTAGTTAACGTTTTCTCTAGAATATTTATCTGGTTAAGTGGCTCATATAAACATGTCAGCACACAGAAATCAATAGAATTCTACTAGTAGACTAATATAACACGTGCACCAGCCTTTTCAAATGTTTACCTAGGGTCTGTGTGAAGTATTTCCTATCATCGCGTATATTGCTGTAATTACGCGAGTATTACCAGTGAGTTAAAATCTAAAATTATTATTTCACAAACTATCCCGCTAACATTCCCTTAAAAAATCCTAATGTGGGAGAGGATATCTATTTTCGACAAATAGACTAAAGATAATACAACTAAAGACGCGCGAAGGCGAGTAGAAAAAGATATTAAAATAATAAAAAACATCTATTTTTGGTAAGAATTTCGATGATGGCTTTGAGAGATGAGAGTGGTGAAAGACGCTTACCTGCAGATCGCCTGGGTTCTTGCTGCTTTCGCCTCGGCATAGTGACCCGTCACCTTCCACAGTACTTTTCATGCAGGAATCACAACAACAGTCGATCAACGGAGAAAAAAAACTATCCAAAATAACTTCAGAGTCTGAATTAGTTTTACACTTCTTGGATTCGAGCTGGATAATATAAAATCATCCAAGCAAAAAACGCTTTTCACTCTTTCACAATGCGTGTGACCGTGTCCCTTTTCCGAGAAGTGACGGACTTCACAGGATGAAAGAAATAGGTAGAAAAAGTTTCTCAAGTATAGAGAAGGTACAGAGGTTGCGCGGATTCATATCATGTCGATCAAAGCTCATCTTCGCTCATCACAAAAAAGCGGCAGACATTGAAGCCAAGTTTCAGTCACTCCCCTTCTGCCATCGGGAGAAAAAGATCACAATCTCACCGTGTTACTCTGTAGTGTAACGTTTTCACTCCCAAATCAATAAAGTGAAATGGGTCAAAAATGGATGCAAACACCTCCAGTGCGCGCACAAAGCTTCTCAATAATATTTCCGAGCTAGGGAGGTTTCTTCTATTCTGCCCTAAAATCAAGGGAAGATCAGAAAGAAATAGGCAGGCATTAGATGGTTAATGTCAGTCCCGTCACCACGCCACCACAGCCAGATCAAGCCTCGCCGTCGGCGGATAGTATACGCTCTTCCTTTGCGCCAGGAGTGGAGAGGCGGCTTCTACTTTGCTACATTACGAGTCGCTAAAATATTTCTCGCCGCTGCTCCGAGTGTGTGAGCGGGCGGTTGATGTCGCGAGGTTGCCTGTGTGTGAGGGAAATAAACAAGATGCAGGCATCCACCCTCTCCAGAAGATCGACACGGACTAATTTCTCTTCTTTAAACTCCAGGGAGTGAGCCGGGGTCCTGTCTGATATGAAAAAACGCGTTGAATCCAGAAGCGTTTCAGACAGTCTCAACTGATAGACAGACGCATCGAGTGGCTTTTCCTGCTTCACTTTTACTCCTCCCCTCGCCCTACAAGCGTCACTCTGACAGTGAAACCTTCCTGTCAATCTATTTAATTGTCTTGTTTTTTCCTCCGATAACGACGAAGTGGCTTTGTAGGAAAAAATGATACATTTGTTAGCCTGTTTTAGTATTGAAGATAAGAAACAAAGCTACAGGAAGTAATATCACATTAGACCATATGTAAATGTCAATCATAACCTTATCATGCCGTTATCATCGGTCTACTTAGAATAAAACACTTTATTGCTCTTATCATAATTAAGGCGTTTCTGAATAGACTAACACTAATTCGGAAGGGTATTTTCCATTTATGACCCTTATAGCACATATTATATTCGCATGGTAACCTAACTGTGTTTAATAAACGCATCTCGATTCTGGAAGGTGCCTTGTGCTATTTTCCCAGATCAGCATGCCCTGCGTGAGAACAAGGGAAGCTTCGCAGACACACTTCCATCTGACGACGCAGACTAGCTGCGACTTCTGGAACATACAAACTATTATTCCTTACAAATGCGTTCAGGAAATTCTTCAACTTATAAAGGGGATGTTTGAAACTCAAGATTGATTCGTTTCACCTTACTAGGAAGGAAATGTTCTGCACGGGAAGGGGAGGGACTCGGAAATCCAACTGTAGCCTAAATGCAACATTGCACGCCGCAGTCCACGCTAAAATAATGCGTGTAGATTAATTTACGTTTTAGGACACTCTATTTGGCACTAACGTGTTCTAATGGCGTCGAAGACAATCTAAACTGTGTTGGACAGAAGCTAATTAGTAAATAAAACTAGCAAGTTCGGTTACGGTAGGTCAATCATTCACGCCTGTCGTTATACCCGAAGTGACCGTGAACTTTGATATTTCATACTCCTGGATGAAATGTACCGGTCAGCCTTGCAACGAATTGGTAGGACTGCCTTTTTCGTGTTAAATGACTATTGCGGAAGAACCAATACGGTTTTAGGAGTTAATGTGCTGTCACGGCGCGGTATCATAGACCTCTCGTACTCCACACACTTCATGGATTTTAAAGGTTCGTCCATACCAAGTTCAATGAAAAAGCTTGTTGTTACGAAGCTAAGCCAAAATTTTAGGAGCGCCGTTTCTTTACAAACTGTTCCTGTACCTACACCAGGTGACGGTGATTTGCTGGTCAGAAATAGGTGAGTAGCCTAATGCATCGCTTTAGAGAATTCTCTTTCCTTACAACATGTCTACAGAACAGCATAGCATTTAAAAGATACTTGTATCCCTGTGTGCATTATTTTGCTATTCTCACAGTAGCAAGCGAACATTATGAAATAACGAACACGCGCGACAATGTGTCATTTTGGGTCAGCTGAATAGCGCCTTACCTTGACAGACGTCGTCTTATTTGCATAGTTACTCATCAGCTGTGTACAGGAAAGATACTAGAATCGACTAGTTACCTGCAGTTTTTTGCACATTTGTTGTCTGTATGAGGACGAGCTACCACTACCAGAGATATGTGTCCAAGTTCCGCCCCAACATCTGTCCATCAATCCATCTCTGCATCTTGATCTATTCCATTTTATTACGTCACTAACCTGCGATATGATATTCTGCCACGTTTGGCACGGCCTAGGGGTAGAGCGTAGAAATGTTTAGATACAATCACCAGCAAGCAGACTCCTCTGCAGTCATAGGATATATTGTACTGTTTCGAATTTGTTCAGAGCAATTGTCATTGTCCTGAATAGTCGAATTTGAATAGATCTGAGAAACCTGTGCCATTATAAGTTGAGTTTATAATAGCCCACATACTTCATGTCAGCTTGGTTGTGGTGCTTACGTACTTACAGTGCTGAAAGCATCCTTGACGACCAGGTTAGTGTTTAATCCAAACTTGCACATGGCACTTATCCCTCCCATTACAACATTCACGTTGACATTAGGGTTGCAAATGTTATGTTGGCTACAGAAGGTAAGGTAGTGCCAAGCGAAGCTAACCACAGTCATAACTAACCGTAATGCATTGGCCAATCTGTTTGGCCAGGCATGTAGTGCATACATGTGAATTTGTTTTATTTTTTGAATGCTCAGTAAGTTTGAAAAAAGGTTATCAGGTTTCAGAGGCTCATCATTTTTCCAGTAAACAAATGCAGCAGACCAATGAAGAATTGGCTGCATTATAACATGGTCCAGCGCCACCCTTAAACTCAGTCTCCTTAATTGCTTGACTGCATTGTGCTATTGTGGCACTGCTGACTTCAACAATTAATCAAATAATGTTGCAGAATTACCTTTAGATTGCACTTTTTCCACGTTAAGTTGCAGTGCATTGGTGTGTAGCAGGTTTTGCCGCACGGTGTATTAAAACTATTGTTTAAAAAGGAGTTAGTGAGATTCACTACATGAAAGTGATTATTTAAAAATGAATGTTTGTCCCCATGTTTAATGGAAAGAAACAGATATATTTAACAACAAAAAAAGTTTAACAGTCATGCATATCTGCCGTTGCACTAATGGCTGACATGACACTTTCACACAGTCTCTACAGTGATCATACATGAATCTCAGCAAGCCCTGAAAGGCGCAATCATTTATTTATATGTCTTGTGTGTGTGGTGTTGTTATCTAAAATTACAGAGAGATTAATCCCACAGAAAACACAACTTGTTTGGTGTTTGAAGTGCCTTTTAATTGTTTCCAGACTACTTGTGTTTCCTGGTTGTTAGTCTTGTTTAGTCTTAGGCTATTACATGTAGCCTTATAGTCTTATAACAACATAACAGCAACCTATTTTTTTTTTTTGTTGCCAACATTTGCCCTCAAAAGACAAAATTATACATTTGTTGTTGTATGTAATTGTTTTATGCTGTAGGCTATGTTCACTGTTGAGTTCGAATTAATATCACTGGTGAGTAAAATATTGTCATTTTTGTCTCGGTTAGGTTTGTTGGTATCAATGCCTCTGACATTAACTACTCAGCCGGACGCTATGACCCCTCAGTGAAGCCTCCTTTCGATGCTGGTTTCGAGGGCATCGGTGAGGTGGTGGGCCTCGGCCTGAGTGCCAGCGCCCGCTACACTATTGGCGACACCGTGGCCTATTTCAGCGAGGGTGCTTTCGCTGAGTACACCGTCATCTCCGCCAAGAAGGTTGTGCCCATGCCCGCCGTCAAGCCTGAGTACCTCACCATGCTGCTGAGCGGTGCCACCGCCCACGTAGCGCTGCGTCGCCTGGGTGACCTTAAGGAAGGCGAGACCGTGCTAGTGACGGCAGCGGCCGGCGGCACTGGTCAGTTTGCCGTGCAGTTTGCCAAGAAGGCCGGCTGCCACGTGGTGGGTACCTGCTCGACAGACGAGAAGGCTGGGTTCCTGAAGACCATTGGCTGTGACCGGCCCATCAACTACAAATCCGAGGACCTGGCCGCCACGCTACGCAAAGAGTACCCCAAGGGCGTTGACGTGGTGTACGAGTCCGTGGGCGGCAGCATCTTCGACCTGTCCGTCAACGCGCTGGCCAATAAGGGGAGGCTGATAGTTATCGGCTTCATCTCAGGGTACCAATCGGCATCTGGGCTCCAGCCCATTTCAGGCGGAACCTTGCCTGCAAAACTGCTGAAGAAGTCAGCCAGCGTACGGGGTTTCTTCCTACCCCACTTCCTCTCTGACTACCGGGAGTCACTTACAGACATGATGAAGCTGTTTGCTAAAGGGCAGCTAGTGTGTGAGGTAGATATGGGAGATCTGGAACCAGAAGGAAGGTTTGTGGGACTGGAGTCGGTATTCAGGGCAGTGGACTACATGTATGCAGGGAAAAATTTGGGAAAAGTCGTAGTGGAAGTGGCTCCGGTGATGGAGAGTAAACTGTAATTCTAAAAACACTAATAGAAGCACCAATGGAAGATCTGGTAATTCCTAGTTAGGTGAATGACAGAAGATTGTAATTAACCTGCACTGTGAAATAAGATTAAATTGAGTTGTATTTTTGAGTGTTGTTTCCTCTAGTGCCAAATATACATGTATAGAGAAAGAGCCTTTCGAGACACCCGAAAGGCCATCTGAAAAATCTGCAGTTTGAAATCCTACTCTGATTATTCCAATTATAGAAAATCAGCTCAGGGAAAAATGGGATATTGGGGGTGGGTGTTTTTTTTTTTTTTTTTCCCAAAAGGATTTTTCTAAACGGACTCACTTACATACAATCTAAGTGCTCTTTAGTCTTCAAGACGCTGTACTGATGCAGAAGACATTTTGTTTTTGTTTTCTTTTCCTCTGTTGTTTTTTTTCTGTTCGTTTATCTTTGTTAGATATCACCTGATGACAAAACCACTAGCTCATCTTCACTGATTTTAAACATTCCTTTGGGAGAAATCAAGAGCACTGCCATGCACCAAAATAGCACATGTCCATACCCATCAGAGACAATGCTTCTCAGAATAACATCTCATTGATTAGCAGACGTGGCACTTCTAAAGCAGGCTTGTCTTTTAAGAGGAATTTGGGAGGTGTGGATTGCAATTTCAAGCTTAAAATGGCAATCTAGAAGTGGAGCATGTAGCTCCAGTATATTGTCCGTCATCCATTTCTGTCTTGTTTTATGCACAAAAGATGTTTTGATGATTTGTATTATTTGAGTTTTGAGATTTCAATGACATTCATTTACCACAGTTAGGAGTCCATGAAGGGGAAATTAAGATCTAATTTGCTGCTTTTTATTGAATCCTAATGTATACATATCATAAATAGATCAACATGGAAATAATTTTCCTCCGTTTCATATGAATAAAAGGTTCCACGCCAAAGAGCACTTTTACTTTGAAACTGGTAATTAGATATTTACAGTTTAAGATAAAGGGGAGATTCTTTGTTGAGTTAACCCCATGCCGTTTTATTTTTCACATATCATTTCATCATTATTTAAACACATTTTTTTTCTGAGTGTTGAGACACCACCTTGCTTCACTGATGACAATAACAGAAGAGTGTTGATTAATACACGGTAATAATTAGTATACTGAGCTAAACTAACCTTGTTTTTGCATCATTTCTGCAACATAAATATTCCCAGTCCACCAGCGACATGTTGTTAAAGGGGTTCTGGGGACGAGGTGTTGGCTGACAAGGGCTTATTTTCTGTGATGAGACAAAAAAGGTGAGAGTGTGTTATTCAGCCATTCAGTGCAAGACAATACGTTGACTTTAAAGACATGACAAAACACACGCATACACATACACACACAAACACTCTCACACACACACACACACACCTGTTTCCACCTGGGAGGGAGGGTTGCATGTTCATTCACTGTGAACATGCCATTTCCTTCTCCAGGTGGCCACTCCAAAAACATCCCAGTGTGAAACCTGTTACAGGTGTGACCCCAGCATGCCCAAAGCTGCTGATTTTTCTCCAGCCTGCCCGAGCAAGAGGCACAAAGTGCTGTGGGTCCAAGTGGTTTGAACCTGCGCTGCTACCAGGCAAGAGCAATCGGGGGCACTCTTCAAAACCTTGTATTGCTTTATGCCTGTTGATCCAGCACCACGCGTGTAAACAACGAGTGTATGTTTATTTTACAACAGATTTATGTAAAGCCACATTTAAAGGGAGAGAGACAACTATAGCCTATGGGGATGAAGGGGGGTAGAGAAATAGGCTATTCAGTGGTCAGTTACTATAATGCGACTAATGGCTCATTCAGCACAGCAGATTTCAATGGAGCCCCCACACGGCAGCAGCCCAGGGAGCCAGTGCTCACGCTCTGTCGAGAGGGAAACTTGTGTACAGTACCTGCCAATGTGTGTGTCTCTTCAATTAACAACCAAAGCTTCACAAGCTCCCTCTGGGTACACCTGTACCAGCTGATTAGAGTGCATTCACAGCCCAATTAAGGTGTCAACCAGCACCCCTCACACACACACACACACAACAGCTAACACTCCCCCACCCCCAAGAAAACAATACATTGTGTTTAATTGGGCTTGTGACTGCAAGCGTAAACGGCTAACAAAGTACATCTCCAGTGCAGAAGTTACATCCATTCGTCTGTGCTTGACTAGTGTTTCTCCAAGTATAAGCATTAAATTGGCGTATATGAGTGTGTTTGTGTGTGGGTGATGGATGTGCGCGGAGGTTAAGGATGCACATGTACACGTCGCTATACGAATGAGCTTTAGTGTATTTATTCTCATTTTCTGTAAACACCGACTGGTGTTCTATATTTTTCCAACACGTTGCATCTGTGACAGATGTACAGTATATAATACAATTTCTTTTTTTTCTTTTTTTTTAATTTTTGCAATTGTCTCTGATAAAGATCAAATCTGTTTACGTTTCATGTTATGCTCCAGCAAAAACAAAAGGCTAACAGTTTACGCACAGTTGAGGTAGAGTAGATATTCTCAACTGAAAAGGCACATTTGTAGAAAAGTCTTGATGTGATGTGGAAGTGGCTGGCGGATGGACCTACAGCAGAGGGAAATGATTTCACTCGTATTACTGCTCTCCCAATTTAGGTGTCAGGATGTGAGGCAAACATGCACACACATCTTTCTTTCTTTTTCTTTTTTTTTGCAGTGAAAATAACCAATTTCATACAATTGTTTCCCATTCAATGAATTTCAGCCCTGCGTGGCCAGTTTGTGGTGACTCACACACTGTAGTCCTGCTCTGCATTAGCAGGGCAGAGAGGAGGGGAGGACGGTGGCTGCAGTGGTGGTAGGCAGCCGCACTGAGATCCTCAAGCGCCACCTTCATCCCTCAAGTGATGGTTCACAGAAAGCTGTACACCAGTCCCTGCCGCACACGCGGTATCTGCATCCACTATTAGTTATCATTAGTTGTGAACATTCCAGCTGCTTTTGTTATTGCGGATATTGCTTTGTAGCCATGGTTATTTCAAAGAGAGGAGACAGTGACTTTGATATTTCATATCTGTTTTCTCTCTCAATGGGTGTTCGGATGCACAGAGCGTTTGTGCGTGTGAATGCATGCGTGTGTGTGTGCGTGTGTGTGTGTTCATTAAATTGTTCTTTTTTTCTCTGTGGCGAAGGCATATATTCTCTTCTAGATTCTTCTGCAGGAGTCCTGCTGTCACTAACTCATTGGACCTACTTTGAGTTCATGTGGCTGCACACACTATGTGGCAATGATCATATGAATGCACATATCTTCTAAAACAGATCCTTTCAAAAAAATAAAAAAAAACAAAATTACAACACAAAGCACAGCCAGTAGCCCCAAAGTAACTTTATCAATCAACTGATTAATTCTTCTGGTAGAGTTATCAATTAATTCACCCTTTAAAAAAAAGACAGAAAGAAAGAAAAACGTGATAATTCTGGGCTAGTCGTAGCCTGGTGATTGGGCCCTTATTGTGGAGCGATACTGCGGAGAAACAGGCTGACACACACAACTAGGTCCATAAAGACCTGACAGGCGCCACAGACAGTCATCACAAAGCTGACAGTTATGATATACAATT
>JASCQX010000009.1:15450221-15462240 GCA_030264415.1 Sardinella fimbriata
AACCCCCCCCCCCTCCATCCCCGCCTTCTTAAGCACACAAAAGAATATCTAATATCAATGCTGTAATCTTGTTTTCTGGGTCATCGTGAGGAAGAAAAATGAAAAAAAGAAGGGAGGCAATGAAAAAGAAAAAAAAAAAGTTCTGAAATGCATTATCTGGAATTCAACCCTAGCCATTAGAGGAATGGTTCTGTTCTTAAGATTAAGGAAAGCGGAAAACGTTTATCATCTCATTTGAATACTGAACGCGACCAAACGAGCAAACCTGGCCTTAATTACGCTGTCCTGTGCCACACTCTTTTGTTCGCTGCTCTTTAGTGTAAGGCATAGTCGCGGCCGCACCATTCGTCAGCCGGCTGAGCGAGCCCCAGGGCCATTTGTCACCCATGGCGGGCACAGTCTGTGGACGGGCCCCCCTCTCAATTCCCGTGATTTGTGAAAGCCGAAACTGTATTTAGTAAACCTGTTCCGGGGGGGGGGGAGGAGGGGGAGGGGGAAGGGAGGAACGAGGAGAGGTGGGTGGTACAGGCAACGGAAACCAACTTTTCTATCAGCGAGACAGGCAAGTCGTGGGGATTGTGCATGGTAGGGATACAACATTTTGTGTATTTGTATTCATGTGTGTGTGTGTGCATGTGTGTTTGAGCCTGTGCAAGTGTGCTTGTGTGTATGTGAATGTGTGTGTGTGTGTGTGTGTGTGTCAGCGTGTGTGCGTGTTTTAATCATGCACTTGGCCAAAGACCTAACACATTTATAGCACTTGAGAAAACAGCTTTAGCTGGAGGGTCTGCAGAACGTGAACCTTTTTTCTCATTAAGGCCTGAGCTGTGTTTAACTGCAGCTCACTCCAGTGCCCAACCCCACCCCCCCCCCCCACCCCCCATCCCCCATCCCCACCCCCACCCCTGCTCTAATGTGTCTGGAAGCAACAGCAGTGGCAGAAACACAACTGGGAGGGGAAAAAAAAAAGGACAGAGTAAACTTAATGGAACAATTCTAACACACTTTACCACAAATTACTGAGGGAGCAGTAAGTAACTAAACGTCTTCATGTGAGTGTCACCATGGAAACAGACGATCAAAGCACAGGAAAAAAGGGGGCTAAATTGCATGTGTGTCTGGGCACGACCCCCCCGGGCTAAAAGAGAGATCCATTGGTTTGCACTCACCCACAGATGTGGCACTTGTACTCCCTCATGCCCAGGTGGCGTTTCACGTGGTTGCGGGCATCGCCGAGCTGGGCAGTGGCAAAGTTACAGATCTTGCAACTGAAGGGCTTGGATCCTGTAGAGAAAGAGATAAAGAGAAGGAAGTCAACCATGTGACACTCGAGGCCCTCACATTACCGGGGGAACGCATAACAAAGAAGACCCACCAAGGTAAAATATAAATTGCCAGTCCCCTCAGGGCACGCTCCTCACCCTGCGTCAAGATGAGATCTTCTCGTTCGTAGTGTACCGAGCAACTTTGCCGACTTAAAATTCTCCAGTGAAGTGTTTACCGTTAACTTTTTAAACAAATGGGGTTGCTTTGAAATTAAAAGCACAACCTCACATAAATCTGAATTTTTTAAAAACCTAAATTGCGTTCATCACTTTTCCTCTGACCTAGATTTGCACAGCAGATAGTTAAAGCTCTGGGTCTTGCTCTTGCTCCTGCTCAACCTCTCTCTCTCCTCCTCCTCCTCCTCTCCTCCTCCTCCTCTCCTCCTTCTTCCCTTCCCTTCCCTTCCATCCCCTTCCCTTTCCTTAGCGACTGGGTGTGTAAATTGGATTCAAAGGTCAGGTTGAAAACGTAAATCAATCCAAAGTGCGCTCGCCACCCAGTTCCATCATTTAGGCACTAATCACTCGGCCACGGTCGCTGGAGAAGTTTACTGCTAATTAATGTCATTTATAAATCTGTACGGCGAGGGGCTTGCTTTGAGAGAGTGCTTCAGTCTTCCTCGGCCATTGGTCATTAAAGAGCAATGGTGCAGAGTGGCCTGGAAGAAGCAGTACCTTAGTAGGAGGTTCCTCTAGTGTAACTGGCAAGCAGTTCTAAACAGAAGAACCTGTGTGTGGAAACAAATCTGGTTCTCCCCGGAGAACATTTTTATTGTGTAAACGGCCAAGTCTATCACTCATCTCACTTAGAAGCCTTAAATGTATTTAGGTGAAGATATGAATAACCCTTCCCCCTAGCAAATAGCCAACGACGTTGTGCAATATTTATTCCAGGAGAGCCCGCTGATTTGATTAAGCACTTTGTGTAGATTACTAATACGTTCATGCACGGTTCACTTGCCACAGGCTCGAGGCACGACACATCGAATCTTAACGCTATAACGAAGATTGAAAGCCAAGCGGGCGCTAACAAGTCCCACAAATGGGCGAGAGAGCGGGTGTGTGTTTCACAGCTGAGTGGCAGCAAATCGGAAGGCTCTCCTCACTCTGCCGCAACACACCCATCAACCCTCGCGCCCCATCACCGTGTCAAGGTGGAGCCGGTTACCTCCACCGGTGGGATCGTGTGATAAAAAAAAAAAAAAAACACCAGCCAGATGGCCCTGGCGCGTATGAAACATGGCAGGGGAAGAGAGATGTTACATCTCTCAGTCGTCGCTTCATATCAAATTATAATTCCAGCGCTCCACTTAAGCAGCCCGTCGTGGGAAGCTGAAATCGACCATCAATGCGGTGTCATGTTAAATTAATACTGTTGCGCACGACGGTAATGTGATGTTCTCACGTCTGGGTTGGGACTTGGGATGACTAATTTATCTGCTTAAAAACCTCCATTCCTCCTGAAGAAATATGAGGAAAAAAACACCAAGTTCATTTTAACCTCAACCTTTTTTTTCCAGCTTTTTAAAAGAATAACAGAGGATTTCAATCATGCTTAGGACAATCAAATTAAGTGTAAAAACAACATGAAACAAAATAAATTAATCAAGGTATTATTACTTTGGAATAAAATGTTGGCTTGTGTATTACATGAGATAAACAATGTTATAGCCTTGGGGCTACAATGCAAATATGTCTCATCTAACAATATAGAGGAAAAACAAAAACAAATGCATCAAAGACTGGTTTACAAGTTTCCTCAGACTTCAAAGGCTTAGCATATGTGTATACACAGTGCCTGGGCAGCCATTACTCTGCAACACCCAGGTTCACCAAAGGTCGGACAGCTCTTTTCAGTGAAAAAGTGACCAATTTAGCTCAAAATGCAAATCTAGCTTTGTCCCCATTGAAGAAAAAAAAGAGCTTTTTTTCAGGGGACAAATTGACAAATACTTGTGCAGCCTCCCACCATCGCTTGATTTCACTAATTAATCAACTAAATAAAACCCTGGCTTAATTAAAATTATCTGGATTGGCTCCCAGCACAAATACTGGCGGACCTCACAGCCACAGTCCACAGCCGCAGAGAAAAGTTTCTCAGAATAAATGACCAGCAACAAAAAGTGACTAATTCCATGTAATGAAGGAATGTAATAATAATAATCATCATCATCACTCTGTCAGCACCAAAAAAGTGTGCATTCCACAAATAACGGTAATGTTTCAAATTGCCTAAGTCAGTGGACAAAGCCTGCACACGCACAAAACAAAGAAGACCCTGGTTGAGACATGAATTTGCCCTTGATTTTGATGAACAGATCTGTTTGCTTGTCACCTTTTTCATTTTCTTAAGTAGCACACTTCCATAAAACAAGTGAACTATGAAGCACTATCATCCTTTCCATGTGATAAAAGGTGAATCCAGCGAGAGTTAAAATGGGGCACGAACGAAGGATTAATCCTGTTTTGGACAAACAGAAAAATGGGCACATTTACATAAACATGAAGTATGATGTGCTGTGATGTTAATTCCATTTTTATTCTGTGCCTATCTTGCCAGTGATGCATGCGCAGGATAATGCAATCTCTTGAATTGCAGTGCCTTGATAATGTCACGCTGGCACTCTACAGCAATATAACACATATGAAGCATTGTCTCTTTATTGTGTTGTGCTCAGGCAAGGAAACAATAATTCACAAACACCTCAACATCTCACCTCAGGACCTACTGCACAGTACATAGGCTGGTATGAAACAAAATAAAAAAAAAAAAAACTCCTCCTGAGTTTCCTCACTTGGTTATCACTTATCTTCTCCATTCCGTAATATTAACATAATCAGCACAGCTAAATTACTCACACTAACGCTTGCCCAGAGATAGATAACACAACTATGTGCAACAATTAAAGTCCCATTTAAGTTTCAGCCAAATGGAGAGATGGACTGAAGGAAGCAGAAAGGGGGCATTTATTGATGGCGCCCTCACTTCTTGTTCCTGCATTAAGTTGATTTTAAAAGCAATTAATACACATCGTCAGGGAAGAGTAATGAAGAAGCCCCCTGTTCTTAACCTGCTGGACGTTTCCCAGTCACATCCCTGACCAGCTCAAGCCCTGCTTTGCATTATAAATAACAGAAGAAGCCTTAATGGATAGGGGATAATCGGCTAACCACAAACATGGACACATACATGTGCATATCACACTCACACACGCAAACACACACAGACACACACACAGGGGAAATTAAAGGCTTTGACAACGTCCACATTGATTATTTTAAATTATTATCCCGCTTCTCTTTTGGGTTTCCTATGCTTTTAGCTGCTGCCCTAACACGTTTATCGAGACTTATTGGCTATAATTACAACTGAATCCTGGTAATGGACACATCAATTATGAGTCACACATGTCTTTGACCAGGCATTGCTAAGGGAATCCTTATCTGCAGTCCATTAGCGTCTCTCCTGCTAGAGCTTGATCCTGACTCCTTAGCCTTCTCTTAAAGACCCAACACCTTTGCTCATGCAGTTTCTGGGCGCTGTAGAGAACTAGACAAAAGGTACCTGGTAGGCTAACATGATTTATAAATTAGAAATGTGTGGAGGAGGAGAGAGTTGAAAGAAAAGTTAGAGTTTTAAAAAGAACGTGCTGTGATGGCTTCAAAGAATTGCTCAATCCATGGTGCAACTGAGCCTCTTTTTTGAGAGATAGTTGGTGGTGCAAAAAAAAATAAAAAATAAAAAAATAAAGAGACCACAATGAATGATAGGGCCAAGATAGGAGTAAATAAAATACATCCATACCTGTATGAGTGCGCACATGAGCAAGGAAGGCCATGGAGTTACTGCTCTTGCACACTTTGCCGCAGTGCTTGCACACGCTGCCCTGGTTCTCCTCGCGCTCACGGTTGATCTGCTCCGTGTCCTCCAACACATACTTGTTGACCTCTCGCAGGAGCTCCTCGTGCTTCTCTTTGATGTGCACAAACAGGTCCTGCTCTGACTCAAAGGGGTCGTTGCACCTGACGCACTTGAACGTGGCGCCGCCCTCGGGCAGCTCCTCGATGCTGGCCTGTTCGTTGCGCAGGTGAGCCGCGCTTGTCAGGTGTTGGTGCAGGTTGCTTTCTGTGTAGAAGGACTTGCCACACAGCAGGCAGTGGAAGTGCTTTTCCTTGGATGGATGCTTCATGGAGATGTGAACGTTCAGACCGCTAAGGCCATCCGCCATGAAACCACAGTCTTCGCACCTGATTCGCTGGCCAGGTATCAAGCCCCGAGTGATCGCACTCATTATTGGTTTGCCTCTCCTGGCTTTCACAGGACTTGAAACGCCAGTCATCATTATACTGCTTGTAGCATCTCCTACAATTGTTATGTGGTCCTGCTGAGTTGAGTCTCCTTCCTGCAAAACCTTGAGAGAGACAATACATGAATCAAAAGGGACTGCTCTGACCAACTGCTTGTCGGTACAAGAGTCATCACATTTGCCCTCCATCAAATCGTCTTCCTCCTCATCAAAATCATCTAAGCCTTCCTCCTCCGTTTCTGGTTCCAGTTGTGGTTCTGCCTCTGCTTCCTGCGCATCCTTCACAAGGGAGGCATCCAAGTCCGTTTCGGTCTCAGCTGGGTCGAGTTTTATTGTAACTGTGTCTTGGGTCACCACAGATTCT
The DNA here is from genome assembly GCA_030264415.1 of Sardinella fimbriata. Taxonomy (NCBI): domain Eukaryota; kingdom Metazoa; phylum Chordata; class Actinopteri; order Clupeiformes; family Clupeidae; genus Sardinella; species Sardinella fimbriata. The sequence goes on from JASCQX010000009.1 coordinate 15,456,218, forward strand.
TGGTTCCTTTCCTGACCTATTATCTCGGACTCTTTTTTATGACTCTCACCATCCTCTGAGGTAACGTTCTCTTTTGCCTGATCTTGAGTGGAAACCTCTGCACTTGGTGTAACAGTCATCTGGACAGCATCAGGTGCTTGTGCGCTGTGTTCAGATTCAGCTTCTGAGACCTGAACGTTATCCTCAGTTGGTGGCTCTTCGAGCAAGGCCACACTGGCAGCATTTTGCTCAGTGTCGCTGCGTGGTTCTTCACTGTTGTTTAATGCAGCATTGTCTTTCTCCAAATTCCTTTCTTGATAGAGCTGGCTCTTCTGCTTGTGCTTGTCTGTGGACGCATGACGTGACATCTCCCTGCGGGTCACGGCATAATAGTTGCACGCCAGACACACAAACTCAAAATCTTTGGTGTGCTTCCTTTTTATGTGAAGTTCAAGCGACGGAATGGAATGGGCCACAAAGTCACAGTGCATGCAAGAGTTGATGGAATCATACTTGCTTTTTCTATTTGAGTTCGGGCTACTCTGAATGTCAGACTTATCAGTGGGTTGGAAGGGAGTCTCACTGTCTGCTGCTGAATCTGCCATGGTAACATCTCCCTCAGACTGACTAGTCCCAACATTGTCAGATCCATCCACTTGCATAGCTTCACCCTCAACACTCTTTTCAGACTGATTCTCGCTCAGAACCTGTACAACAGAGTCTGGGTTGCCTGCCGCCTCTGAGCGCTTAAGGTGCTTTTTGGTGATACAGTGACGGTCCATATCCCCTTTGGTCACACAATAATAGCTGCATACTTTGCAGCCATAACTGTACTGGTGACTGTGCCTACGCCGTATGTGCACACTAAGGTTGGTGGCATTGGAAGCCACCAATCCACAGTAGTGGCATGTGGTGACACTTGCTGCTTTGGGTCTTCCCCTTTTCCTTTTGGCAGGGGAGCCGTCGTCGTTGCTACCATCAGTCAACATGATTTCCACAGCTTTCTCTGCCTCTTCCATCTCCTCTGTCCCAGCTTCCTTCATCATATCAGATACCTCATCATCATCATCTTCAGCACCATCACTTGTCTTTGGGGCGTTCTGCGAAAGGATGACTAACACCTTCTCGACACAGTCTTCATACGAGGCCCCAACGTTTTTCTCCTTGGTGGCCTGCTGATGGCCATCACCGGCTAAATGGGCTTCCATTCCCTCTGTGGTGGTGGTGTAATAATGGCAGACCTTGCAATGGAACCGGTGCTCAGCTGGGTGCTTCAGTCGAGCGTGGCTCTCCAGCAGGGCGGACGTGCCGGCCCTGAAAGAGCAGCTTCCGCACTGCAGCTGGGGCCTGCCGCTAGCTGAGCGCTTTACCGCCCGAGTCGGAGCCGCCTGAGCAGCTCCACCCTGCTGGCTCTGCTGGTCCTGCTGTTCCTCCGTCTCCTTCCGGGCCGAGGCAAGCGCAGGCTCGCCGCTTTCCGCCACTCGCCGTTTGTGCTTATTGCTCACGCAGTGCTTTTCATAATCGCACCTGCTGACGCTGGCGTAGGAGCAAAGCTCGCAGAAATAGTTCATCTCTTTCGTATGGCGTCTCTTCACATGCGTGGACAGAGTGGGTTTGTCCTGAAACTCGTGGCCGCAGTAGGTGCATGCATGCGTCCCACGGGATTTTCGTCCTCGCTTTCCTACCTTTTTCTCACTCTCTCCCTCTTTGGGTTTCAATTCAGCAGCCGTAGCAGAACCCTGGCCTGATTTTTGGCCTTCTCCACTTATATTTTCTGGAGAAGTAATGTCTTTTTCATCTAAAGCCTGCTCAGAGGCTTCAGCAGAAGCATCCACTATCTCAAGAAGCAACTGGGTGGGGCTGATGTGACTGTCTTCAGTGCTCTCAGTCTGATCTTCAGAACTGACAGCTTCGGATGGGGGTGGCTGCCCAGTATCCTTGCAATGTCCAACTTTACCTCCATCCTGTTGGTGTAATTCTGAGGTTACCGGAACCTGAGAATTGTCCTCTGCATGTTGTGAGGTCATCCTCTTGTCATTGTGTTTCTCACCAACTGAGGCTGATACCTCTGCTGAAGCTTCTTTGTCTGCTTTCCTACTCTGGGCAAATTCATTCCTAGCACCACCACCTCTGCGGGAATGCTTTCTTTTAGCATGAATCTTCAGGGCAGTTGGAGTCTTAGCTACAAAGTCACAGAGAGAGCAAGTGCAGTCATCATCTTTCTGCTTAGTGGGAGTCGTGATGGCCTGCTTCTGACCACCGGAATCCTCTGCTGTTGAGGATTGGGACTCCACAGGTTTGTGTGATCTAGAACCTTCACTGGTGGCTTCATCTTCCTTTGAAGGTGTGGTAGGAGTGTCAGCTGTTTCCATCCCAACTGTGGAACTACTTCCTCGGTCACTATGAGGCTGTTCATCTTTGTTTCCATCTTCAGTGACTTCTTTTCCAGATCTGAGCCTTCTTTTTGGTCTTGTATCCATTCTAATGTTTCCTTGTTCTGCAAACATAAAGGATAACAAATATTATTAAACTGATCGTTAGAATCATACATAGATATGCAACTTCTACATGTTTTATGTTTTAGATGTTTTTTTTAATATACTTTTTCTATTTACTTCACTGTTCCATATCCACTGTTTTGTCGCCATCTAGTGCTCATCATAGAAAATTCACCAAAAAGCAACAACTGGAATACTCAGTTAAATGAGTATGTGGCGGCTGAATGCCTTCAAAACATAAAAAGAAATGCTAGTAGCTATTAAATTCTTCAACTCAGCATTTTATCAAAACATTCAATATGACAACAGGAGAATAGTCATTTAGTTTGCACAATATTACTGAAACAGGTGACAATTTAAGATCACACATTACAGTCTATTTTCTCAGTCCAAACCGCCGATGTACAATATACACTGCTACATATATTTTATAAAACCTAGCCTATAGCTTTCAAAGCATACCACAGAAAACCTGCAACAGTCTGCAGCGGACCATAGGGCCATAATGATGATGCTGATGATAGTCATGGTGGTGGTGGAGGAGGTGGGAGAGGTAGAGGTAGCCCTGGTGATGGCATTGCTCTACTCTATCAAAAGTGATGTGAGATTAAAAACACACCCCCCCACACCCACACACACACACACACACACACACACACACACACACACACACACACACACACAACCTCCGTCTCTCGTGCGCGCACGCTCTCTTTCCTGAAGGCCTGCTGCTGCCTCCCATTTCCCCTCTGAGCCTGATCGCTCTAGCCTAATTACCACGGAGCATAGAGGAGTCCATTAGGCGTGCCAGACCCCACCTCACGTACAGACATTCGGCACCTAATGACACATACACTACTACAGACCCCCACAGCTGTGCTCCATAAACACAATGAGCCGTATTCATAAAGCATTTTTCCTCACCAAGACATTCGTCCAGGGGAAGAAATAAGGTTTTTGGGGAAAATATGGGCCTAAAAGAGCGCTGGGGGTGGGGGCTGGAATCTAAGGGGAAAAAGTATAATGGGCCATGAACAAACATTACTGAGGCTCTTTTTCAAACATCTAAGCCAGGACCAGCTACTCGATGATACTGAAAAAGGAGTCATGTGGCCTTATAATTGTGTGAAAGCGTATTTAGGATGAACTTCACACTTTTCCATTAACATTGCCACGGTTGGCAACATTGCTAGAGTCTTTCATTATACCATTTTTAAAATGCATTCAGTAAGTTCAACACCATTTGTTCTTCATTTTAAAAGAGAAAAAGTTCATCAGTAAACTGTTGCATTCATCCATGAACAAATAATCACATCTTTGACACAACTTTATCTCTTTTTGAGATGCAGCATACATACCTGAACCAGTTCTCTTTGAACAGACAAGAAAAAAAATTAAGAACCAAGAAAGGTCTAAAGTTTAATTAACAAATCTAATGGGCTATGGACACCTTTCTTCACCTTAGCCAGTAAAGATTGATAGATGTTCTGGGTCAACGTCAAAGGCCTGAAAGTCAGACCTCAGTCAATCTTGGCAAGTGTGCTTTGAAAGAAAAACTGTCAGACACAATATCCATCCTACACACTACACTACCATTTTCATCAACCATTTGACAAGACAGAAGGAGGAAGCCATCATGGTTATACAACGTACAGTAATGTCACAAGTATTGGCCACACTGTGTTACCACACAACAGTTTTTTTAAATGAAAATTAAAATCATAGACCACATCCATGTGTTTAACATGCGTTTACCACTGTTCGTATCGAGTTTAACAATTAGGCTAAACTCAAAGCTGAAGACATCTAAACCTATGTTAATAACCTGAAAATATGCAAAATGAGTGATAGTAGCCTACATTTCCATTGTGTATTTGCCAAGGCTAAATAATGCTATGCTATTGTTTCCAAACAACCTCCCACTTTATACTGCATGAGCTGTGCCAGCTTATTTAGCACTTCAAGTAAGCCTCATAAGCTTCCGTCAGAATGTTCTGTTGTGCATACTAGTCTCTACATTAAATAGCACTCCGACTTGGTGGAAACATCAACCCAAAAGCACTTTGTTTACTCCTTGCAACTGACGCTTTTCTCTAAAAATGCCATTTGCAGATATGGTCAAGGAGAATAGCCAAGGCTATTTACTCCCTGGTGGTGCATGTCTGTAGGGAAGCTGCATGGCAATTCTCATTAGCTGGAAAGTGTGATTATTACCTAGGCCTAAGTGTGAATATAAAGGCTTGCAGATTAGTATTTCTATCTGTAAATCAGTATCATAGAAACAATCATGATTACTGTACATGATTACGCTACCACATCCTTCGGGTGCCTGATTTCTTCACTTGTTGCTGAACCCTCAGACACTGACATGAATCAGCCAATCATGACGCTGGTTCGTCTTAAGTCTTTGCATGCATGGTGACCATGGGCTTCTAACTACACTTCTACCCCAGATTATGGTATTTATGTTGCTGAGATGTGCCTTGTATCTACAGGTATAGCCTACAGGTTTCTCCTCTAACCACACTGGTCAGCTGATTAAACCCTTGGATAAGTTTTGGTAACCACTATTATCATCATTAGTTTGCCTGTATTAAGGCTACTCATCACTACAAATGTTCAGGAGAGAGAGATAACAAGTCAGTGCTTATGGGTAAACTACATTTTTGCATTTTTCAGAGCGAAAAGGGCCAACCGCCAGACATAACCAGATATTCAAACATGATAAAAAAAGACTAAATTCTGAAATTTACAAAGAATGCACTTTTTATTTCATACAAAGTGGTCAACTTGTGAGTGCACAGTAATGTGTGCTATTGTAAATAGGGAGGTAGGTTACTGAGGTACAGTAGACCACTACTACTTTTATAAAATTACAAATATCAGTGAGGATATTACCTAATACCTACTTCACCCAAGTGGGCAAATTAGTTTTACAGAAACAATGAAAAGTGGTGACAACATTAGGTAAATAAAGAATACAGATCTATTCACTTTCCAGCTGCCTTCAATGCTGTTAAACTAACCTTAATGATTGATGGGCTGTCTGTAACAACAAGTGGATATTGCACAGGGCTACTAACGTTAGTGAACCTGCTTGTCAAAGGAAGCACAACGTGACCAGCACGTAATAGCTACCTTACTTCAACCGTTAACACATTATGCATTTTTATGTTCCCATCGTAGCCCTGTGACATTTTCATGAAACTGCTAGCAAACTTGCTGCCTCTGTTGGTGCTCAGCTCGACCGGGTACGTAAGCTGTATTGGCACATTTCCGTGTTTTGATGTGACATGCCGAACGGTATAACCAGGGTACAAGCGGAATAGTAGTAATTCGTGATCTTTGGTACAACCGTTTTGTTATGAAAAAGTCACGTTATATTATTGGACAGTTGATACCTCTTCAACTAACAATATCTACAATTTCTGATGTCTCTTGAACTCCTTGCTGCTAACGGATACTTACGAACGTTACATGCTAAAAATATGAGCAATTAGCAGCAGCTGACAAGTTAGCCGGTAGACATCTACATCTCGGAGTAAC
>JASCQX010000009.1:16508805-16525575 GCA_030264415.1 Sardinella fimbriata
CAGCATGAAGAGGATCACCCCCAGGCTCCAGATATCTGGGGACCACACACACACACACACACACACACACACACACATCCTGTGTCAAACTCGCACTCACACCAGTGCTCACGAGACAAGAGGCTCCACAAATAGGCACAGGCAAATAACACAGCCCAGTAAAAACCCTTGAGAGGACGCTTCCTTGCCTTCACATTGCCATAGTTACAAGTGCAAGGTGACCAAGTTGCTTTGCTTGACATGATGAGAACGACATCAGTTGGGGGAAACCCCCTAGAGGTATTAGGCCAATTCCACATTACCAGCCGGCTGCAGACAGCAATGCATTCTGGGTTGAGAGGGCTTTCTTATTCCCATCCCATTGGCTATTTTGGGCGTTTTCAACCCAAAATGCATTGCTGGCTGAAGTCGCCTGCAGTTAGGTTAGGTTAAGTTAGGTTTACTTTATTTAGTTGGCTTGATAAAGGCAAGTGATGGGGAATTTGCCTAATCTTGGCTGTTAAAGTGTCTTTAAAGGAAAACAAACCCAAACTTCAGCTGAGTCGAACACCATGTTAGTTTCTAGCTCCCACTGCAGCGTGCTTTGGGTCCCATACACAAAAAGCTGTAGACCGACACACAGCGCACAGACTAATTACCGTGAGCTGTACGGTGGGGTAATTAAAGCCAGAGGTCTCAAAGGAGCTTGTCCATTAGGAGACGCCACATCCCACCTGTGGCTCCACTAGCTAACAGACAGAGCAGGCAGGACTGGGTTCCTCTCCACAGGCAGGGGAAGCATGAATGAATGAGACACTAGGCTAGGCTAAGGGCTAAGCTAGGCTAACAGCTAAGCTAAGGGAGCACAGGGGAAGCATGAATGAATGAATGAATGAATGAATGAATGAATGAATGAGACGCTACACTGCGCTAACGGCTAACTGGGGGAAACTGAGGGAGTTCTGGTGAGTCAAGCGTGTGTCTCATGAGGCCCTAAACATGAGTGTGTGTGTGTGTGTGTGTAAAGTGAACCTGGAGGCAGTGGCCCAGGATGGGAGGGGAGCTGCTGGCGTGTTGGCAGGAGCGCTGCATCACGCTGAGGGGTGTGTGCTGCGCCGTGCCGGCCTGACATATGGAGCGCCTCTCCTCTCCTCTCCTCTCCTCTCCGCACACCGACAAACCACTGCTGAAAGGGCTCCCCTCTGCTAAACGCCCCCAGCATGGCTCTCTCCACCCGATACTCGCACATGCTCACGCCACCTTAGTCTCCCTCCCTCTCCCTCTCTCTCCCTCCCTCCCTCTCTCTCTCAGATATGTATGTTAAAAACACATTTATACAGCCTACCATTTCTGAGGCTTACAACCTAATCTCTTGCAGATGACTGTGTGTGTGTGCATGTGTGCGTGTGTGTGTGTGTGTTTGTGGCCTTGTAGGGCATTTATTCCATCCCCAAACACGAGGCCTAAAGCGAGAGGGCTGAGCTTGCGATGAAATGAGATAAGTCGGCATCATATGGAAAATGTCTTGTAATCCTTTAAGTGTCAAATGTAAAGAGCAATCATGCAGAAGATAACGGCCTTCCAAACAAACTCTGCCTCCACATAATGCATGGAGCTTCGGGCTTCGTGGCCATTTAAAAAGCGACCTAGCATACGTCTCGATAAAATCTCAATTACTTCTTGGGCGCGTTGGCTTCAGATAAAGCTTCTTGAGAAGATTAATCCGTGGCGGCGCCATAGGCCGGCAGCACTGAAATCTGAACACACGGAGCGCCCCAAAGGTCAGCACCGCATGCCGTCAATGAACACCCAGCATGCCAATTACAAAACATGTGTGAACAAATGGGAAATCAAAGGCGGCTGGTGGGGCCATGCGACGTGGCGGGCCTCAGTCAGCGCAGACCTGTGGAGCACTCCCTCCCTCCATCTCTCCTTTCTCTCACTCCCTCTCTCTACCCCTCCATCTCTCCCGCCCTCACTCCCTCCATTCCTTCCTCCCTCCCAGTCATGTCATGGATGGCTGAGAACAAGGGGAGACACCAGCAAATAGCAGAATTCCCTGCTTGGTTTCCAATGAAGCCCTGCATATCAGTGTGCTACCGCAAGAGAGCACCATTAGCTTTCTAGCCGGAAGCAATCACTAATCAATCTAATCAATCCAATCGTGATTTGCACCCAAAACTGAATGATGAACTACTAGTAACGACAAGCAGTTAGTCTCACTGCTAAAAAAGATAATGATGGCAGGCCAAGAACAATGGGTCAGACAATGGGCACCCATGTGCCCAAGGTACCCAGTCAGACATCCAAAACAGGGGAAACTGTCTGACAAACACACATACCCCTCCCCACCCCTCACTTGCTTGGGGCAGTAAGCTATTGTGTAAAACGGTAGTGAGAAAACTAGTACGCATGAAATATTTCCATGGCCATTTTCTTAATTCAGTAATTGTGAGTGGAGCGGGCTCATTTGAGTATAAAATCTCTGTACTGATCAACCTCAACAGTCGCACTAGATGCTTCACGTGGAGAAAACAATTAAGCGGGAGAAACGCACCAATAGAAAGTTCCTGGAAAGACTCTAATCAGTCTGGAGCGTGTGTGCACATGGGGTGGGGGGCTAATGGGTTTCAAACATCTTCAGGCTCAAGGCATTAACAACTAAAGACTGAGTGACTGTTGAAACAAGATGGATGCTGTGCTTTGCTGGCTGGCGCACTCAAGCACACATTCCCCCTACTCATTTCCATCCCGCACAGCAGGACTGCAACACACAACACGCAGCAACAGATGTTCTAGAACCATCCGCTCCCACAGACCATTTACACAACTTTACACAAACTCTCATCAAATTCTTCATGAGATTTGTTGTTTGGGGGGGTCTTCTTCTAGGATGAGGAAGCATCCTACTAATTGCATACAGAAGTAGGCTACTCCGCATAGCGTCCCAGACTAGGCCAATGCAAAGGAACATGCACCAATGTGAGCCATGTTCTACACAAGGCTGTGACTGCACACAAGCTGGTGCTTCCGTCACCATCACCCCAGGAGATGATGACGAGTACTGAGACCCATCCCAGTGCTAGGCCTACTGCATGCCCCTGCTGGCCTCGGACCCAGGACGGACCAATCCCCACATCCACCTGGTACCCAACACAAGGCCTCTTCATGCCTGGAGATGGGGAGCCATGTTGGGGCTGGAGAGACAAACCGGCCTGCCTGTCTTCCACACCTGGCAGACTGATTGTGGGCACTGTGATTGTGGGCACTACCATGACGACAGCTGGCCCGGATTAATGATGTGCTGTCAGAGCCCGCCGGCGAGCCTTGCCGTGTCTTCAGCAGAGGAGCAGAGCAGAGCAGAGCGTGCCACTCTAAACATAGCTCTCTGCTACTCATCTCTTCCCCTCGCTCTCGCTCACTCGCTCTCTCTCTCTCTCTCTTGCTCCCTCTCTCTCACTCGTTCGCTCTCGCTCACTTGCTCTCTGCCACACTGGAGATGGAGAAAGACAAAAAGGAGCTCCTGAGCTCCAAAGGTCTCTTGCTCAGCTCCACTGCCAGTGTGCTACGGTGGTCCACCTGTGATCAGCTCAGGGATTTGGTGCTGGCAGAGGCTAGAGAAGGTAAGTGAGGGAGCAGTCCAATCCATGCAGCATCCATTAAGGGACTGTGGCCTTCCTCTGGCCACCTGTCCAGCTCCCACTCTCTCCCCTCCTCCCCTTCCCACTCTCCTTTCATAGCCAACAGGCCTGAGTGCAGCTAGCTGCTAACGCTAAACTCCAATCCAAGATGAAGACTCAAATGGCATGCATATAAAATTAGCTCAGCCTGGTCACATGGCGTGGGCACCAGGAGCCTACAGCAACATCTCTTGTTATTACAACCACTGGAATATAATGACAATCAAATGTTTATTTGAGATGGTCACATGAAAACTAGGCCATGATGTTTCAATGCATGAAACATTTGCATCAATGTTTCAGAACATTTTAGTTCTTAATACCACAAGAACTGGGTGGCAGGTCAGTTCTACTGCTACTGCTCCCTTGCTCAATTCATATCCCCATCAAGCCCATTCTAATACCAAACTACTTAGTAATGCACACTAAAGACCTGCTACCTTAACAAAGGAATCTAGACAATTTTGCTATGCAGCTAGAAACAAACCATAAGGCCAGTAGCTGTTCAGCTAGGTTTCGTTGGGGCCACAAAATCACTCCTTTCTCCAATCTTTGTGGAGAATTGCTGGGCTTAGCATGATGAGGACAGGGCTGTTAGACTGGCTTGTCAGGGTGCTGCTCCATCACTGTGTTCAAAAATCGATTTTCAAATGCCTGGTAACATCGGACATGCAGCCTACAATGTATAAAGTCAACTATTTTCTCAAATCGGCACTGATACAGGGAATTCAAACCTAACCATGACCTACAACTAAACCACTGGTATGAAAGCAAGACAGCAACCGTGGCCTTTTACACAGAGTGATCCAAGACACTGATTTTGAGGCTATGAATGACAGACTGCTTTACACAGTCCAGTCAAACCTGCAGTATGTGAGGTCTGGACGTGCACTCAGCATCTTGTGTGTCAAAGGCAGGAGGGGATCTGTGCTAGACATTGAGAGTCCTTGTGCTTCAAGTAGCCTATTGGCTGGCATTTGTTCCAGACAACAGAGCTGCCATACCCACATGCCCATTAGAAGAGACGCAGGTCACTGGGTGTGATGCTGAACCATGAAAGACACAAAGCATAGGGAAAAGGTTACTATGAGGGTGTGACCTCAGGGACAATAAAAATAGTACATGGGTTTCAGTAAATGACAGGGGCCATGAACTTAACCATGCCATCAACCAGTAATCCAAGAATGGGCTGGTTGGGAATGGCCTTTCCTGGAACATGTCTCAATAGACCACTAATTCTCACCATTACGCACTCCTTTGGCCATTTTGTGAATTAAACCTAGCCCTAGACTAAAAGCGATTTTTTTCCTGTAGATTATCATTTGAGTTTTCTTCTAGCACTAAAAATTGCATGCTGTTCTCTATTGATAGTTTATTATTTAATTGATAACCAAATGAGTTACACTTTAATGTTATTAAATTAAAACATCATTTAATAAGAAAAAGAAATAAGTAAAAAGTTGTTTTCCTACATTACACTCTCCATAGACTTGCCAAAAAAATGTCTGGAATGTGTCAGAAGGTAGTTCTTTATTACACTGATGAGCCACTACAATTCATATTTATTATGGCAACAAAATGTCCATTACTATGCCATTAAGCTGCTCTTCGATGTAAAAGTGACTCTAATGGGCATATGATCCAAACATAAAGCCTCCATGTAAAGGAGCTAGATGTAGGCTAACTGTCACAGAATATGTTCAGTTTCAGCGGCCACACATGGTAGAGGCTGATATAGGAGAGTCAGACCAAGCTAGTTGATTTGCATACTAAATGTGGATTTGGACAACACTGCCCTTAGGCATTTTAGACATAATGTCAATGGGCTTTGACAGGTCCAGCTTGAAATCTAGGGAATTACTGGAAGTTTCTGGGAAGGGAAGTTCTGGAATATTCCTCTTTCAAGCTGTAAGACCACTGACAACCAGTAAGCTTACAGAACAACATGCATGGCAGGCAAGAACTGTGCCAGTTGTTTCAGCCCTCCACACCCCCCTCTTCTATTGAGTGGCCACATTGTGCATTGAGCAGTGCAGCAGTACAGTGGATAGCACAGGTTTGCTAACGTGAGGGAGCACTTGAGTGATACACTTTGAGGAACCTGTTGCATAAGAATTCCTGGTACAAGACAGAGTAACCTGACGCTTGCCAGAACTCGCCCTCCGCCCCCACCTCACCCAACCCCACCCACCTCCGCCCCCCCCTCACCTGCGGCTGGCAGACACTCCTGTGGCACTTCAAGACCAGACTAGTGAGTTTCTGTACATTCATGCCTAACTCCCACCTCCAGTCCCAATCGGCATCGGGCTTCCAGTGAGTAAGAGGGCAGGGGTGGACCAACACATTCCAATCATTGCTCCGACGCTCCGACTGTTTGACACACTCCCTCCAGGCTGTGGACAAACTGACTCTCTATTCAAACCTAACTTCTAACTCCCACACACATCCGACACCATAATGACAAACACACTTTCTACCTTTCAACATTTTAAACACCAGACTTGTGTTAAGTCGCGGTTTGTTCGGAGTCCGTCATCGTTTAAAATTTGATGTGTTTTTTTCCATCCACATGTGCAATCAGCTACAAAAACAGCTCCAAGGAAAAAAGTAGCATATTCTGTAAGTAGACGCAAAAGCATAACAAAAAAACAATGTGTTTCATAACTAGGCCTATAAACGGCACGAGACACTCCTCCTTCAAAGGCACAAAGTTCTCACTCCATTTTGCGTTATCACCACTCACCTGCTTCGCACCAGCAGATGAAGCATTTCACTTCCAGCTTGAATAGCGCTGTGAGTGTCAGAGCCACAAGATGACAACTCTGTTTTCCACCGCTGTCAAGCGTGAGGAAGTGAGCTGACAAACCGCAGGGAGACGGGAGGCTGCTGCACGCAGCAAGCAGCGAGCTGGTGCTTGGGTGGGGGCTCAAACTCCACCACGGTGAGAAGCAGCAAGCAGAAGCGAGCTGCTTAGGCCATAATGAGCTGGGAGATGTTTGAATTCAGTGGTGATTACAGATGATGCCGGTCCCCTGTCCGTGCTTTTCGCACTTAAATACTGGCACCAATTAGTTCCGCTCTGTTTCACAATCGCTGCAAATGTGTTTTATTTCATTAAAAGAAATCAGATGCTCAAACTGTACATTATAAACAACTTGGACGTATCCTCAGCACATTAGAGAATCATGTAAGCTTGTTCTACCACATTCCCTTAGAGCTTTTTGACAAGACAACTTCATTCTTTTTTTTATGCAGATTTCTTGGTCCTGACCTTCACCAGGTCAAAACGACTGTACTAACATGCTCATCATGCCTATGGTTCCTAATTCAATCAAGTAGCCCTGGAGTTGTCCATCAGTTGTATGTTGTTCCCTAGTGAACTGACCATGAACATTTCACCTGATCTTCAGAGAACTTTATTCTGCAAACCAAAACGAATGATAAATGAAGCATCAACAAAATGACCATCAATCTACACACATACTGCAGGATCAATACAACCTCAGTACCTCAGCAAAGCTGGTACTATTACTGTGCTCTCCTCACACATGTAGTCAGCCAGTGAGGCTTCAGACACCTGGAGGGCTTCCCTGGCAACATGTAACCTATGTTGCAAAAATACAAGTATAGCAAGGTATAGGCTAGTACTGTGTGCCTACAGTAGTTATATTTATAATATACACAAATACAACAAGCTTTCTTGGGAAATCTGATTCCAGTGGTGTGATATAGGCCCACAGACACTCAGTGGTCATCCAATGAAAGCAGTCAAAGTCGCCTAGTGCTCAGGTCCAGAGCAGAGAGAAATAAAAGAGCAGATAGAGTATTGATCGGGAGGCGAGTCGGAAATCATTTTGGGGAGGAACTTCCCAATAGCAATCCCAGGGTGATGGATTTAATCATGGTGGCTGTGTCAATAAAGAGTGTCTGAATGGGGGCTCCCACCGTGGCACTTGGCCCCAAACAAAGATGGATTAACTGTTCCGCCATCAGTCTGCCTACATCTGGGACTGCACTGGAAATACAATTAACAGCAGACATCTCTCTGAAGGCCCTTCCTGTGTGACGCACGGGCACACAATTACACAGCCTACCGCAGCTGAGGAGCTTCACGCCGACTCTTTGGGCATGTGCCTTAGAGACAGACAGACAGATAGACAAACAATGTCAGGCTTGTGTGCAGTCGCAAATGCACCAGGGCCTTCCAAATTAAAGGTCAGTAATATTCCAAAACACTGAACAAATAAAAAAAAAAAAAAAAAAAAACGTCATCATCAACGTCTCTCAAATTCAGCTTAAATATAAACCTACTTGTTCCAGGTCACAAGCAAGGGCAAAGGAAGTGAGCACAAGTGGAGGAATGGAGAGTCAAAGGCCCTGTTCCTGCAGCTCTGATTTCAGTGTCAACTGAGGTACAGTGACATGCGCAAACATGTTCCGGATAACCGGCACACTCCTTTTTACATGTCAACTATAAAGCCTGCACATCTACACACGTGTTGGAAAAAGAGAGCGAGACAGACTGACAGTATTTTGTTTTGCCTGCCTTAAATGAAACTGCATTTATCTCTAACCACTAATCTCCTCTGTCATGTCACTATCGAAGCCCATAATTAATCCTGAGGAATTCCTTCCCAGAACAGCGCTTGGCATGCCATCATCCCGCCCTTCCCACTTACCTACGGCAGGTGCGTCATACTCGTCCCCCAGCAGGATCTCGGGGGCAGAGTAAGCCAGTGAGCCACAGCTGGTCGTGAGCTTCTTTCCCGGTTGGAACTTGTTGCTGAAGCCGAAGTCGGTGAGCTTGACCAGGCCCTGCTTCTCGAAGAAGACCACGTTCTCAGGCTTCAGATCCCGGTGCACCACGTGGAGCCGGTGGCAGTAAGAGATGGCGTGGACGATCTGAGCAAAGTACTTTTTGGCCAGCTCCTCGTTCAGGCCCTCCTCGTGCTTCATGATGTAGTCAAACATGTCTCCCCCGTCCCCCAGCTCCAGGATCAGGTAGAGCTTGGTCTGGGTGTCGATCACCTCGTAGAGACGCACGATGTTGGGGTGCTGCACCAGCTTCATGCAGCGCACTTCCTGAAAGAGGTGCCCAGTCGCCACCGTGTCCAGCTTGGTCTTGTCGATGACCTTGACAGCCACTTTTTCGCCGGTAAAGACATGGCGTGCCAGCTTGACCACGGCAAAGTGCCCGCGTCCCAGTGTTTTGTCCAGGTCATAGAGTCCGGCGATCTTGCCATCGTAGCCACGCTTGAAGCCTGCCATCGCCACCTGGCCCTGGCTGGGAGGTGGGCAGGGGAAGGCCCTCGGGGATTATGCAGACAGAGTCCAGCTCACTTCAGTCCATAGGAGACGGCCCTCAAGCCCATGGTGATGGCTTTCTGTCAGAGAGACCAGGGACATGATGAGAAACAATTAAAGCATCACAAAATTACATTTGAAGATTCGGAAAACCCTAATCTTTCTAAAAGCACTTCTTCATTTTAAATGGAATCGTTTTCCATTTCAAATATCTGGACATAAACACTAAGAAAAAGATGGCAAATTAAATACAATATTTCAAACAAATAAAAAATAAGCACTGTGCACCATTTGCTTTTCTAAAGAGAGGCCATAGTGTGACTGAGCATCATGTGGTCAAGCTACCAGCAGCCTTCAGCATGGAACATCATAGATTTCTATCGATTTCCTCTTGTTAGTGAAAACAAAAGCCATGGGCCAGGCTGTCAGACTGGCAGCACAGAAACAAGAAGCACTCACCAAGAAGACTAATTCAATTGATGTGACGTTAGCCACTGGAACACAGACCGGAGCCCCAAGTAGGCCGCTATGAATTCTGCAACTTTATTTTCCCTTCTAGAACTCGACTAATGAGAGCATCCCCATGCAAAGCAATGCTCAGAGCTAAAGCAGGGGGAGAGGCCAACAGATACTCTGCTAGAGTTCAACTGCATGTGAGGTGTAGTTCACTGTAGGCCTACACTGAAAGGTGATACACTCAAGGTGCGTGACCACAGATTACTATCGTCATAGATCAGTACTAATCAGAGAAGTTGATGTTCCCAATGATGTACATCGAAATACGACTTAGTAATGTCATAACGTCACTGGTTAGGCTATGTTTAATATCCCCTCGCACGTCGACATTATTCTGTCAAAAGAGCGATTCAGTGTTTTGCAGCTCCCTACTGGAACTAAAAACACTGTGTAATGTTTAATGATTAAAAGCCGTCACAAATTGGGAAAGTGCAAAAAATTCCATTGAGGACTACCTCATCCAAAGACTGTATGCAGCGAGTGATAACCACACACAAAGGTCGGAGTTAGGAGTTTGAATCACAAAATGACAGCGGTCACCGGTGTAGACATTATTATATCTTAAATAAGGACTGCATTATTACCTAGATTACTTCTCATGGAAATGCAGCACCGTCAGCAACGGGTTTTGACAGTTAACATGGCATGATGACACACGACAAAAATACACAATAATATAATTAGGCAGACTCATCTGCCTTACCATAATCCTATCACCACACACCAAGTTTGGAAGACCATCGAAAGCATCGACAGGCCTTACTGACAGACAAAAAATGCGTAAATGCAGTAACTAGTTACCGATCTACCAGGCTTGACATGTTCTGCTAACTTGAATCAAGTGTCTCTGCTTGAATCTATGCATCACACATGCAATAACGTTAGTATACTGTTAAAATAGGACCGTTATTGGCAGATCTCAGCTATTGTTAGCCTGACGTGAATGGGCATTACTTCGTTGGAAACGTGCAACATACATTTTTCAAGGAGTCCAACACGATTTGAAAAGCTTGATTAGCAACGTTTCTTGTTGCAGCTTCGAACCCTGTATGATACATTTCCCGGTAACGTTACTATTCAAAATAATACAAGAGACTTGCTAAGCTCTCACAATGACAGCCATCACACAACGTTAATATGAGCCTTCACGTCTACAATCTAACACAAGAATGATGTAGAAATTTGAGTAGCATTTTTCCCAGCTATCTATCAAGTTTCCACTAAAATACCCTTTACAGCGTAAAATAGAATATGCTCATACAGTATATTAGATCGATACCGCTTACCAAGTGAACAGCGTTAGCAGGCTAACATCAACTTGAGTTGAAACGTCCACTTCAGTTCAATTCTGCTACTGTTAGCTTTAGACATTCTGTTAGCATGGTAGCGAGCTAGTGTTGTAATAATTGGGCTAACTCTGACATGATAGCTTCCCATCACATGCTACCTAGCCAAATGTAATAAAGATAAGGCAACACTATGATCTCTTATAACTTAATTCGAAGCAATGTATATATATATTTCGTTTTCCATATAGAAGCCAACAATAGAAAACATGCTCGATATAACGATAAAGCGTGAAGCATGTATGAAGTGGACAGCAAGGCAACAACTTCACGTTAGCAGACATCTCTATGTTAGCCATCTGGCTAACACTGGCTGGCCATACCCACCGAAGGGATGGGCAGCCAAATAAATGTGTATCTGTAAAGCGATGGTTAACCACTGATGTCTAGTAGGTTAATCAATTAGATTAGTGCCAAATGCACTCGTGGATTACCACACATCACAACATAAAATTCCGATAACATTAAACTAACATGGTCGGTAACCTAGCTACTAGATTACGACCAGGCTAGCAAGCTAACCTGCCTAACCGACCATAACGTCGGTCGTTTGCTATATGGCTAGCATGCGTGAACGTAACCCTTTAAACCATCTGATGCAGCCTCGGCTTCCTAGTTAAAGGTGGTTCTTACTTACCACTTACTCCTGCATACATTAAAGCCTCCCCAAACATCCACTATGCACCTGGATAAAAGTGAGCAGATGTGCGCTCTTCGTCGCAACTCTGTACACCAAAGAAAAACGTTAAGTTCACCACCCAAACATGGGCTACTTTGGCGGTGCTGCGAGCTAGTGTACAATGTTGATAGAACTGCAACTCTCAGCGAATTAGCTATCCTCCCATGTAACAGCTGCGGCGGCGCAGTGAAACCCAGCCGCATTTTGCTTTGACGTCAGTCTTGTTGTCAATATGCTAATTGACACAAGCAAGAAGCAAGCCTTTTCAACTTAAGCTACATCCGAGTTCTGACTATCAGTCATTAAACCTGGATAGTATTACTCAAATGTAGAATAGCAATACAGTAGAAAAAAGAAAATGATATTCATTTCTACATCTATATGTAGGTTAGTGGAGCAAAGCTCCTGTTATAATTGCACTACAGGTGAAGGTCTAGGCCAATTTATTTGGAATAGACATTAGAAATTTTGGAACTCCTGCAGACATTTGATGATGGTAATAGATGTAAGCAAATGCACGTTTTTCTTTTTAATTATATATATTTTTAAGTGGAAACCGTTCTGAACATCACACTGAGGACAGTAGTGGCGGAAGTCCTATGAAGTCTTTAGGCAGGAGTTGAAACTTAACCTTGAATTTAAAGTTTGAAAGCTAACGTTTTGACCACATATCCTACAAGTCTGCCCCACCTGTGAGACCTGTCAGCAGCTGTCATTCTTGCAAGCGTGAACTACATCCCAATGTAATGATAGGCTATGACACATAGGCCATAAAGTAAGGTCATTAGGGAGGAGAAAAGAGGAAGGTGTAAAGGTGGAGCATTCAGCCTTTACTCAGCCATTATCACAGTAGAATTACCTATGACACTCAAGTTCACCTAATTCTACCTAATTGGGTGGCTGGAAAGAACATCAGCCTGGGTGGGGAAAACAGCTCGACTGTCTTGATCTGAGTGACCTATGTAATATTACACACATTAATACAGATTTTAACCAAGAAATGATTGCACCATAGGGTAAAATATCATATAAATTTAAATCTTCTGATCACATGCTCCACTTACCAACCCACCTACATCCTTAACAATTATGCATGTGATGGGTCAGCGGTGCAATTAGGGGAAGTCATTAAACTATTCTTTCTTCCTTTAAACATCTGAGACCAGAGAGTTAAATAGGTGCTAAATGACTGCATTGAAAGCCTTTCAGTGAATAGTTCCCATCAAAGAGTTCAGAGCTGTAAGAATCACCATTCAGTCATCTTCTGATCTGATGACATTCCATTTTTCGTACTGATTTTTACAGATGTTTCAGGTTACCATGGGCCTAATAAGCATAATTCTAGTGCAATATTTCTGTAGCCTATATTGTTCTGTAAATAGCTATGTCAAACATGTTTGTCTTACTGCCTTTTCACATCACAGTGTGTTTCAGACTTGAAAATGGTATTATCCTGCCATCTTGTGGCTACGATATGAAGATTACCAGAATGCACAAAAAGAATGTATCAAACCTCAGCCAGAATCTTAACAGTAGCCTAATAGAATAAGACGTAAAAGTAAAAGTATAGTAAAAGTTGTATAAAGGCCTCAACATGCAAACCCTCCTTAGTCTTCCGTTCTGTTTGGCCATTGGTGATCACCATGTTGTTTTTCAGAAATAGGCTACCAAATGATGGGTTAACAAATGGTACACTGGGGAGATGATGCAATCATAGGCCTACAGGTAAATAAAATTAACAATAATTAATAGGATTTCTGTGAGTTTATGCTTTATTTGTTCATTAGGCTTACAGACATTTTGTTGCCCACAAAAATGTAGGCCTTTGACTCAAAATGCATTATTAGGTTATCTATCCTTATTACAGATTGCACACGAAGGCATATTTATTTACAAATTATTCAGATTCAAATGCACCACAGAATTGCATAAAGGCCCAGATTGATCTCGCGATGACTGCTTCCGAGATCTGTTACTGTTGGGGGTGGAGACTTCCCCCATCAAGCTAGCTTGGCTGTTTAAGATTCGCTAGATGATGAAGGCACACACATGACTGCCACTTTATCACACTACAAATAACGGTATTACTATTGAAAATGCATTGAATGAATAGCGTGGTATTCTGTCAAGGTCTGCCACAGCACGTCGTCTTACGAATGACTCCAAGCCTTTTTTGAAAACCTGCCTCTGGGAGCCAAATCTGAAGCCATCGGTGCTGCTGTAACGTTAGCCTCTCTTGACACATTGTAGCCGCCGCAGTGTAACGTTATTGTGATTGTCTTGTCATACAGTTCTTGGTAAGTGTTTCTTTCGAAGCGATACATTGCAGTGCACAATGAAAACTTTCACATGAAAGTTTTTGTTTTGTAGTGATGTTAGGCTACCTTTCTGCTACTACAGCAGACCACCTTATACGTGAACTAAAGAGACAGGTTCTCGATGTGTGCTGCAGCAGCAGACACAGGTTTGCCAATATCCTTGATTTTTTTTCTTTTTAAATATTTTGGAAATGATTACCAGAATTACGTGTAGATTATGGAACCTCTTGTGGCAAGCATGTTTATTGAAGGCATACATGTTGCATCATATCTTAAAGTTACAATAATGGAACATATTAGACACAATGTGTTAGATGAATCTGTCATGTCGTGTGTGTGTTGGTTTGCTGGTTTATTTTTGTAGTGTTTGTGTGTGTTTGTTTTACAGTGTTTAATTCACAAAGCAATCCTCAAAATTATTTTATGAATGTCCTTGGGGCATTCTGTCTGGAAACACCTCGCTAAAACACAGAGTAACACAGATGAAAGGCCACAGTAGGCCTATTTAATTGGATATTTAGATTTCTTAGGGCTGTTGTTTACAAATTAGGAATGATGTCAGAATTAGCTCAAGAAAGATTTTCATGGTGGCTAGTAGATGTTTGACAGAAAATCAGATTTACTATTGAATGGTTTGTTAATCTGTCAGTGGCTAACAGATATTCAAATTTCTATCCCTTCATTTAGCCCACCACATGTCAGAATAAACAGTGCAGTTGGCCCACTTTGGGATAGCCGTACACAGAGAGAGCCTAGTTGGCCACACTTATGTTGAATCATTTTCCCTTAGAGCTGTCTCAGTTCAATGAATTTACTTATCTGAAAACCAAACCTAGGAAGTAAAATGCACTGTAGTATGACATTTTGGGTTATATTTTGGCATTGAATGTCTTTCCTGGTGCCGCAGTGTCATTTGGAAATGCCCTGATTCCGAGGAGGGAACAAAGAGTGACATTGTGCCTGCTCACCCCCGCTGCAGGAGAACAGCTCCGGTGGCCATTCCTCATCTGGCCCCAGGAGACGTCTCTCTTTGCAGGGCCTGCCCTGGACGTTCTGTGGCCCAGTGCACTTCTGGAGGCTGCAGTCTAGAATAGCCACGTAGCCTAGGCTAATGACTGAGGTGATATTGGGGCTTTTTCAATCCTGCACATTGAATGTCTGCATCTCCAGTTCTTCCTGTGATGGCAATCACCATAGCAAAGTGCAATGGAGCGTTTGATGTGCAAAGAATGCTTTGTTGTGGTTGGACACGGGGAGAGATGTAGTGTAGTGTAGTCTAGTGTCGTGTGTCTCCACAGCTGCTTTGGGCTCAGCACCGAGCCCATCAGGCAGACGTCTCCCCTACTGGGCTCCTCATTGGCCACAGAGCCAACACTAAAGCATATCCACAGGGCGCCCAGCCACGCTGTCAGCCCAAGACCAGGCCACTCTTTGCCCTCCCTCTTTCAGCCCTGCCGGCTCACTGCGCCTTGGGCCCTAATCGTGAAGACATCTCAAGGACACAACACGTAAGCGCTACTTGATTGCCCCCCAATCATCTACTGCTCATGTAGACATTACCATGTGCATTCCCCTGGAAGCCTCTGCATAGATGACAGAAGCTTCTGTTTATGCTGCTTTTTTCAGTGTTCTATGGGCTTATTGAAGCATTTTATTTTTCTCAGGTTATTCCCCATCCCCATCTTGTGTGGTTGGGGTAGAACTCTCACTATGGAAGAGGTCTGTGATGATCAATTATGTGTGTGTCCATTGGCAACAGTCTTGGCACAGTGCTGCCAATGGTAGCTAGTCTAGTTAGGGGAGATCTCCGTGAAATAATCAGACTCAAAAGAGATTAAGGGATGAAGACATGAAAATGCATGGCTTGTTTTCCTCTTGATTAGTTCAGTCATAAAAGCAGGGATTTGTAATAGAGTGTGGCTGCATGTATGCATTTGGAGGATTGAGTTTCTCCTCATATAGGTTTAGCATTTTCAATGAGCTACTTTATTAAACCACAACTGTGTGATTTATTGGCTTCATATTTGCTCTGGATTGCTTCCTACACAGAGTGATGCTTTTGACATGTTGATATTTCTGTAATTACTCTTTGATTTATATTTGAATAGTCGGGATTCTGAGATGACTGCTGTTGTTGTCGCCTTAAACCAAATGACTGTCTTCTCTCTAGGCAGCATTCATAATAGGAATGACTCACTCAACATTTCAAACCTCGCATGTGTGGAGAAAGAGCAGAGAATCACTTACTGCTGGGCCTTTGCCGGCTGATTTGCTAGTTGACATTTCTCATCGCGAGGCAGTACTGGGCTTACAGCCCTCCGGTTCTTTTCTTTTCTTTTCTGGGCAGAAAGGACGGTTAAGAGGAACAGCGTTCAGCTTTGTGGAAACTGCTCTCCTTGTCTCTGATGACTGAGGACTAATGTTGCCTAGGCGGCCTCTTCTTTGTGTCTGCTCCTATGAAACAAAATATACTACAACTGAGTCCTGTTTTCATCCCTGTCCAGAGCTATTGGAAGATCACAGACACCTGGATGGCACTTTGAGTTCAAAAGTGTAATCAGCCAATGAGGGGGAGCTCCACTCAGCATCGGTACACCCTGCCTCTAAGCCCCAGTTCAATGAGATTAGTGAAAGAAATAATAAGACCTGAGCCTTCCCTATGGATTGTGTTTGTGTCCAAGCACCTGGGAATAAAATATGCCACGCCATAGGTGTGAGAATAACAAGTCAGGACACGTCCAGTGTGATCTTCAGCTTAAACAGCTTCCTCCTCGCTGCTTCATGCCCTATCCCAGAGTGCAGTGGTGCTGGCTAGACTGACTAGAGGCATTAGGGAGCGAGCGCTCTGGCCACTCCACTCCACCTCATTGTCACACACACACACACACACACACGTCATAGTTAGATACAGAAAGAGCTATTTTCCCTATCATCAGCCTGAATATCTG
>JASCQX010000009.1:16770038-16782453 GCA_030264415.1 Sardinella fimbriata
CAGAGCGTGCATGTGTCTGTGTCTGAGTATGCCTGTGTGTGTGTGTGTGTGTGTGTGTGTGTGTGTGTGTGTGTGTGAGTGAATGTGGCAGGTAGCTTACATCTGTCTTCATGGGGGAGAGGGAGGTGAAGGTGGTGAGTGTTTGGTGCTATCCTACTGTCTTCATGAGAGAGCAAGAGAGAGGGAGAGGGGGGTGGAGGGGTGAGTCGACTGTTTTCATGAGAGAGAAGGAGAGGGGGTCGGCGATTGGTGTACCTCCATTCAGACTCGTTATATAGCCTGCGAGTGCATGTTAGGCAGAGCCTAGGCCCTAACTTCATTTTGCATACATACACACACACACACACACACACACACACACACACACACACACACATACTGTAAGTGAATACTGTTTTTGATCACGGTAGGGAAATTTCGTTTCTGCCTTTAACCCAATTGTAAATTAGTGATCACACACAGCACAGCACACAGTGAGGTGCAGCTCAATTTTAGCCATTGTCCACTGATTGGGAATGGAATGGGCCACCCTCCGTTTCCAAGTCGGCAACAACCCTAACCAGTTTTGGTCATCATCATTGCATGACTTTAGCTGCCTACTCCAATTCTTTCGGTCTCCCCACCCCATGCATACTATAGCACCGGTGCTTGGCCCAAGTTGTCAAATCGCAGTGCGCACAACATCTGTCTGCAGCTAAGTCTGGGCGAGCAGCAAATATCTACTCCATCTCTAGGCGGAGAAACATAGCTGCGGCTCTGAACAGAGCAGCAGAGCTCTGGAGCCTGTAAAGGGACTTAGTCCTTCCGTAGAAGTAGCCTATGTCCCGCCTTGATGAGGAACTGACAGATTGCTCTTCAGATTGCAAATTGAACTATCAATTTAATGGCAAAGTGCTATGCAATCACAGGGGGCGCTATTTCTTTTCCCATTACAAATAAGATGCATCAAAACTGCCTAAACATTTTGCCATTTTGCCAAAATATAGGCTAAATTGTATATAAATAAATATATAATATTTAAAAAACATTTGCAACAATTGCAAAAATAATTGACAGATGAAACTATTTATTGAAAACTGAAATGCAAAATGAAAAATGAATGCCATTTGAGTTTTGAGACTGAAATAGCACAGCAAAACAGAATGCAATTTAATCCATTTTTATTCAATTCTTTTGACCAAAATACTTCAAATTGACAATTTCAGTATTGGTTTGTCACTTTGCATATTAAAGGAACAGACCACCTTTTTAGATATTTAGGCTACATAGGCTATTTGCATTACGCCCAAGTATTATTCAAGAAAGAGCATATCATTTTCAAGCTACAAGTGTACGATTTGCTATTTGCTACCATAGACTTCCAATGCTACTGTAGCCTATGTTAAATAGCCTACACCGTAAAACTAGACATTGCAAACGCAGAGAAAAAATGCCATGTATTTTCATTTTTAACTAGCGGTTGACTACAGATAAACAATTTCCCGAAATAAGGTCGAGTAGCCCTTTAACATAAGCTACAATTTGTAAAAAAAGTATTGCAATTTGAAATTGCATAATGAATTGGCAATTTAATGTAAGGTCTAGAACTGCAGATTGCAGATTGCATTCTCTACGCTTATGCTTCCATTCCATTTAGCCGTGGTAAAACAGGCAAAAATGTACTTAGACTCCAGCGGGTTATTGCTTTTCTAAAAGAGTTACCACATGGCATGGTTTCATGAAAAGATGACACTACAATGAGAAATGTAGCAATTTCCATGACCTCTGTGTGCTAGTATTTCGGTCAACCATCCCAGTTCAATACAATGTAGGCCTAGATATAGGCTAGCTTATAGTTTGATGGTTTGGAAACAATTCGGTGCTTTATTTCAGCCACAGATTTTCTGATTATAGTGTTAGGTGTTAAACATTGATTTAAAAAAAGCATGAGAATGTTTAGCATGTCAGTTACTAGGCCTTTGTAGGCACAGGGCAGCGAAAAATGACCTTGCTTGTTGAAAACAAAGGGGAAATAAACCCATTTGTAGCTCCTCTGAAGGAAGCCTATTAATGTCCCTTAGGGAGTCCCGCACAATCCTGATTGACAGTTAAATGAAACTCAACAAATACAAAGCAGCCAATCGGAGAGGGTTCCGGGTGTTTCGATGGGCGACATGAAAGACACCGTCGAATGCAGTGCAGTAGGTTATGAAGAGAAGAAGCATTAAACGAGCGCACCATCTATGCACACGTTATCATGTTTGAAGTTACTCAGGTGAAGCTCACATGAAAACATTGGCTCGGTAAGTTGAGATCTGCACCTCTCACGATTTATTTACATGATGCTTTGGTTAAAATGAACGCGGTTAACAGACGATGGACGCGTTATTCCAAGTTATTTCAAAGGCCGATTGTGTTCGGAACTGTGTCAAGGTGGTAGAATAGCCTACTAAACTGGCTGAACTAGGAAAAGATACGTCAACCCCTCGTTCTCTTAGGCGACTGAGTTCAATTTGATCCCGGGCTTGTTGTGACTTTTAACGAGCTCAATTAATTTTTAAAACGTTGATTTATTTAAGAGATATTAATACTTACATGCACACGTAATAGTAAATCAGTTGTAAAAGTTAATGCACGTTTTTATTCCTCACCGCAAATTCAGGTTTTGATTATTTTAAGGGCGGATGGGACAGCATCATGAAGAGGCATATCTAAACAGTTAGATGGGACAAAGAACATGGACGGATTTTACCACCAAAAAGTACCTCTCAATAAGCCTCATGTGAGTCAGATAAAATCGACCAGCAAAAATTGTAATAATAGGCCTTAAATATTGTTTAAGACACTGAACAAGTGATCAGATTTATAGCCTACAGGAAACATTCTCTCTTTGGCTAAACTGTTAGGCTATCTAAATCTATTAAGAAACATGGTAGCCAAATATCCTGCCTAGTTTTTGTCATGTGGCCCAAATCTCTGGTGTTTTTTTTTGTTGTTGTTGTTGTTGTTTGTTTGTATCTTCGTTTTTAGGCTATTATTATTAGCCTAGGCTATTATTATCAGGCCTATTCTTCTTCTTCTTCTTCTTCTTCTTCTTCTTCTTATTATTATTATTATTATTATTATTAGCCTATTATTATTAGGCTATTACTAGGCTATTATATATCCCATAAGTTATATTGTGAAATTATCTGTGCCAGTTCCTTCTCAGCAATAGTCAACATCAACATTTCTTCTGTAGCCTATTTGTATGGCCCACCTCCATGACTTAGAATCCATAGAGAGTCTTGTGAGAATGGTGAGAATACAGTCAATGTCAAAAAGCCAAAACGCATTTGTTCTTACCTGGCATTAGGTATAAGGGTAAGGTTGGAATTAGGATGAACACTAAAAGTGCATTTGACAAGTTGATTTGCAATCTGGTTAGCTGGTTGCTTTTCTAAACTTCATCTTAACCCCATCAATGAGGTCCAAAGTCAAATGTATATGTTTCTATTTTGTTTCAGATCTACTTCTGGATGTTGATCAGTTGCCGGAGACCAGGCTGTGTTCAGGTAGGCGTTAAGGGGGCATGGGGGAGAGATAGAATGATGTCCACATGTTTGGACTGGATGTTTAGTCAAATGAGTTGGATGCAAATGAAACTCATGAGAGGGCTGGTGTTTGGAATCCGAGGTTTGTTTGTCTGTGGAGCATGAGCATGAAGTTGTCGTTGTTCCAGCCAATTAATGTCTCGACTAGAATCTGTACATGTAGGCACCATGTGTGGCATGTAGGCTAGAGAACTTTTGAAGCAGCAGCTGAGAGGACTACCCAAAGTGTCATCACATATTGCCCTCTTGCTGAACAGCATGCTTCAAACCCCTTTTAACTCTTGGCAAACACTGCATCCCACTCACTTTACTGTACCGAACCACTTTGTACTGCTTTCTTCAGTTTTGTGATTGTGCACTCTCCTTAGCGTATGTCTGCCTCTGTTCTCTGGATCTCTCTTACAGTATTTCCTCTTTTTCTCTCACTGTGAGGGAGTCTCAGTCTCCAGTGCTGGGGATTAATTGTTGCCATTGTCCCTTTTACTGTTTTGGATCCATTTGGATCCGTTTGAAAGTCCATCATTTTGCCACCAGTGTGGACTTTTTTTCTTAATTTGTTTATTCTCTAATGGCAAGATTGGCTGACTTTGGGGTAATTCGAACAAGATGCTTCAGGACATAAGCACCAGTGTCTTCTTTCCTACCAGCTTGCAGCGCAGACCTGTAGGTTAGTGAATGCTCATTCCCATTATAAATTTAATTCCAGTCAGTTTTGTGTGACTATATATTTTTCTGATTATTACCTTATGTGAACAAACTCATTATTCAGCGGTTGATATGAGTTGAAATTTTAGTGTCTTTCCATGCAAAAATATCAAGGGAAGTCTTATATCCTATGTATATTCACAAATTAATTGTAACATGAAATTATATATTTTTTGTATTTAGTTTTAGAATATGTAAATTTGCAATTTGCTGAAGTGTCATGAAATGAATACAATACACTTATGTTATGGATGAAATAGCATTTTTGAACACCAAGTACAAATTATCAAAAGAGAGATATCAGAGTTTTTTGCATTTTACAATTTTACAAAATATATTTTAAGCAAATATGATATAGAATATGGATAGGCCTACATAGAATTATGTTATTCTATACTTATCTTTGTAATACAGTAATGCAGTAGGCTATTTTAGAATTTTATATTGACAAAAAAGATTAGTGAAAATCATGTCCAAATATAAGGGAGAAATGCCCCATAATCAATACAGAATATGCATTTGATGCTTCTGTTTTAAATTCAGTTATTGCATTTGTACTTTATTGTAGGCTATATGCTGTAGGTGTTTTACTTACTGAAATGTTTTTGTAAAGCCATATTGAAAGCTCCTCATTTTGGGTGCACAAAAAGCAGATTTGACCAAAGCCAACAGATGAATGGGGGCCACTAACTATTCCAATAACTTATTTCCTTTTTCATGAACTTAAAATACTTTCATGTATTAGATGATAAGATATTTAAAGTGAAATGGGTGCTGCTCAAAAATATTTTGGGTGGGCATTTTTCATGCCCTATCTCAGCTGTACATTGTATAGCCTTATCACCAGGGGGCATCTTAAAGAATAAGACATCTTTTAAATATTTTAGTTGCTCTGCAAGGAAGAAGTGTCCCAATGTAGATATTCCTGAAAGAAATATAATCCTGCCGAGCTCATATCATTGAGATGAACATCTCAACTGTGTAATTTTAAAAGATGACTTCCTGTCTATTAAAGTAAAGGAAAGAGCTACATTACCGCACCCATGTGTAAGATTGATTGGATCTTGTAATTGGAAATAAGAGATCATTATGGAGACGGATTGTACTTCAGATAGCATGCTAGTGCTTGATAGGTCTCTAGTTTTAGCTTTAAAAATTACAAGATAAATGAAAAATAGCTAAAAAAAAAATCAAGGGATGATTTAATGTTCCACAACAGTGGGGCATTGTCCTCATCTGATGTTTTAGATGTTATTTAACATGACCTATATACTAAAATTGATTGATTTAGTAATCAAATAGTTATTGTTTGCCAAGGAAAATACAAAATATAAATGTCACTAAACACATCAATGGCTATGCGTTCATAATCACAACACAATCATATTTTTATGAATAAGCAAGACTATCATAAACATTTTTCAGTTGGCCTTCATCACCTCCTCTATAATATTTCTCTAAAGATAACACAGCATTCTATAGCACAGTCCATGCCAGGATCCCAGCTGTTTCTCCCTTTTCTGTTCTTAGGCTATCTCTTCTCATGATGGCACACGTCCCCCTCCACCTAGCTTGCATGGTGGGCGCGCTTTGTGTCCTCTGTCATTCTCACTTCCATGCTTTAAATCTCAACAATCACACAATACTATCCTGATCACATTCACTTATTGATGTTTCATCTTTTTATTTGCAGAAATGTCAAAAATGTTTGTATTTTTTTACCCTAGTAACATACCTCATGATTTTGAAATCTTTTTTTCTTAATAAGGGAATTCAGATGTGTATGAAACTGATTGTAAACTTTCATAGTGGAACACTCATATGAATGAGTGTAAAGCTCTGTTCATACTGGTCATATGTTGCATATTGCAATTTTTGACCCATTTCATATTTGTGTAATATTCCATTAGCCTTCTCTTATCTTTTCTGCTCTAGCTCTGGAGAACGATGAACAGTTTGTTCCAGACTTTCATAGTGAGAACTGTGAGTAAGACTTTTTATTAAACTTAATAACGTATGTAAAAGGATTCAAAATATTTTACAAGATGTCTTTTGTAAAATGGGCTATATATTGTGTTAATTAATCTAGCTTTTAATGACGTCCTACTTCTAGTTTTTGTGTGGAATATTTTTCTTATCACGTCAATTGACTGGAATTACAGCTCCCTCTGGAGGCTTGTTTTCTTGGTCAAACGTTGCCATGCTGGCATGGATGGTGCGTCTAGAGTTGAATTGACAGAGGTAGACCAGGGTAGAACAGTGTTTTCAAAACTAAGAACACAAATGTGAGCCTCAGAGTGTAGAAATGCATGTGGTGCATAATCTGTTCTGTCGACTTTGGATGAAAGCAACAATGTCATGAATGGATGTTACTGTTATTTTGTGACTATGAAGCTCTGGATTTAACATTATTTTACTGAAAGCTCTTAAGGCTTTTTTACACACATTTCTCATTGTGAAACAGGGTTTATCTTTACATCATTATGTTTCATTAGCTTAAATTATGTTGCATGATACTATTGTAGACCTAATTCTTAATTACTAAGTTACAATCATCTTTCTTTCTATTAAACTATTTGGCTATTTGAGGTTTAGGGTGCATGCTTTAGTAATGTGTTACAGTAATACATACCACAGACAGTCTTCTTTAAATGGACATAGGAAGTGCAGTTGGCATAGCTGTGGGCATGCAGCACAATGTCAGTGCCAGCTTCGGAAGTGGCATTGACCATGAATGGCGTGGCAGGGTGCAATGTGAGCTTATGTTTTAAAAATTAGCCAAGAGGGGGCATGTTGTACCGTTCACCAAAACAGGGTGTTACACTCAGATTTCCTGTGTTTAAAACCTCAATTCCTGTCCCTTCTTAATAATAAAAAACGTAGCCTAAATGATGAAGCTTCCATGACTACTTTGACTTCCACAACTGATATACTGTATTTGTGCTGTACAAGTCATACCACTTTAGTGTACATTTTTATTATGTCAAATCTCTATCATTAGCTCTGATTAACTACAACCATGTTTCCTATTGCTGATGAATTGCAGCTTATCATTTTGTTAGTTGTCACTTGTTTTACACTTGCTTATTTTACATAAAGAAACATTGGCATAAAATAATGAAATGATGCATATTTTATGTATAGGGCTACAGTACTGCACATTGTTTTAGTGTTTGGATCAGTGGAATGGCACTGTAATATCCATGGTAATGTTTGCCTTGCTGTTGCATGAAATGTACGGCAGTGTTAGCATGTAGCCCAGGTGGGACAGTGCGGAGCAGATGGACACGGGCGATGGAAGTTAGGCTCAGAGTGGGCAGCCACAGCACCCCCATATGTGCCAGCCGTACTGCAGGCAGGGGCTGAGGTGTTCTACACTCACTATCACTTTTAGGCACAGCTAGTGCCATCTTGGCTATTATTAGTCCTACTAAACACCTGTGAAGAGAGAGATATCCTTTACTTTACACTGTATACAGATACACACACACACACGCACGCACACACACACACACACACACACAGGCATCTCAGAATTTCCAGCTGGCCTATCAAAAGATATTTAAACAATTGCAATATGCAGCATTAGCCAGTGCTGGGGTATTATTATGAATGCTATATTTTAGGGAAAAATTAAATGTAGTTTTTTTGCTATCTTTAGAGTACATATTATGGTTGTTTTCAAGCCTTACATATCTGAACTGTACAACATCAAGAAGATCAGCCCTTATCTCAAGCGGCGTTCATCTCAACAGGCTATGGATCTCTCTGTAGACAGCTACTGGGTTATTTTAGTGCAGTTTTGTGTGGCCTGTCTACATGTGATGTCATCTTTCGCAGATGATTCAGTATCGTGGCACATAGAGCCATAGAGCATTACAGGACGTGTGTAGAACTGAGACACCAAATTAGAATTAGCACTAGAAATAAATTGCTGTAGCAAAGACGTTTAACTTTTCTGTTCCTCTTAAACTGAATGGGATTTATTTTAGCATGATGTTATAAATATTGATTGTGTAGTATAATGTTTCTGACTATAGGTAGGTGCCATATTACTACAAATGTAGTGGCCTTGAAAAGACCATAAGTAGCCTCTTAGATAAAAGTCTATATACAGTACATGTAAAAATGATACATTATAATGTATTATGATGCATTATAATGTAGATGATAAGATCAAATTTATTGTCCCCAAATAGGACATTTGTCGAGAGATAACAATTTTCACTTCTCATGTTCAACAAAGGAACACATGGCATATCTTGGACCCAGATTAGAACAAACATGACAGTCAGCTGTGTGCATAATTCCTAGCCTGATAACGTGACAAAATTGTATTTTACAGCCCTGCCTGGCAAATCACTTAACATCAATAAATCAATAAAATTGTATACATTTCCTACCAAGTTATAAGTAAGCAAAAACAAGTAAATAATATGGTATTACAAAATAAGATGAAAACCTTTTCCCCAGTATAAAAATAAAATAAAAAGGGTCATTTAATCATAAGTCATTTAAATTCACTCATTGTTCTTTTCTTTACAAAAGAAATAGATATTGAAGATGTGAGACACTGTAGTTCTATAGCACTTCCCTGAGGGGAATACCCCACAATCTTCATACAGAAAATGGAAAAAGTCATCTAAAATCTAAAGGTCTGTTGATGAACACAAACCTAACAACTGACTCGTCTGCATGTTAATGTCATAATTGGTATCATAGCGACCATGAAACGGACTGGTTAAGATCATATCAAACATGTTTGATCAGTTGGACTCAGTCGTAATTGCGCCAACAATGGAAACACTCGCAACGTTTCAAAACGGTCACTGAAACACACATTATGACTCTTGCCCCGACTGACACTGCGACTCCTGCTGATTCCTTGGACTATGACTGGTCTATTTATGAATTATATGAATTATATGAAGTCTATTATTGTGAATTATATGAAATTATACTACTCATAAATGTCCCTATTGTGCTGCTCTCTGTACCTTGACTCAAAGTAGTCAGTGGGGGTGCTACCTTTTCTACCACCTACTACAAGGAGCAAAGCACAACCACCAATAAGGCTGAGAATCACAGAAACAAAAAGAGTTAAAAAATAGGACATTTATTTGTACAAAGCATATAAAAAGGTCTCTGGGAGTGACTAATTGGTTATCCAGGCCATTTGTGTCTTTTAGGGCCAAGCACATCTCTAGTTTGGGATCTCCTGACTATAGCAGTTAGCCGGATGCATCAGCCGCTTATTTCATGCATATATCTCTATCCATTTGGATTTGTTTGCTTCCTAGTAGGCAGATACTTTGCTTAAAACCAATTGCTACTGTTTGCTTGTGGCTTCAACCATCGCTACTGTTTGGCTGTGATGCATGTTACCCGCTGGAATGTATCGTTTGAAATTTCTGTTCACTAATTGGGTCGTCACAATATTGAGACACAGCAAACTGAAGCAAATCGTTAGTTTCCTGACTATATGGCAGAGGCAAATGAAATTGGCCGGAAGCATTAGGCGGTGCTAGCCTGGCCATATAGCGGTAGCCCTGATGAGGCTATACTGCAGGGGTGGGGAACCTTTTTGGCATCAAGGGCCACTCCAGTTTTTATAACTTGTTTCGGGGGCCGGACTTTTTTCACTGCAGAGCTTGGCACATAGAATTAACAAGCGTGAATCAAATTGAAGCTCCAAAGAGTGGTTTAACTGATCATTAGCCTACATGTGAGAACACATCTCTAACCAGAGCACCAATACTCAACAACAATTTTCTACACTTCTGCAGGCCTAATTTATTAGGCTACCTAGGCTACAACATGGAAGTCCAAGCCTATATTTTCAGTCTCAGTGTCACATTCTGAAATTTCATTTTTACAGATATCTCTCCATTGGAAGCATGCCAGAACAATATCTTTTCACATTTGCATAGAGGGGGTTGTCTGAAATAATGGCAATACTAGTATAAGAACAACCACAATAATAATTTGTCTGTACTGACAGCATAATTAGGTTGTTCATTATCATATTTTATTGCACTGAGAAGAACAGTGGTCTGAAAACAACTTCTGATATGGAGAAGAAATTATTTGTTTTGAGGTGGGCGAAATATGGATCAGACCAAATGCACCGGAATATTCGGAAACCGCTAATCACAAAGAGGAATGTCATGCGCCATTGGAATCAGTTGGATCTTCTGTTTATTTTGATATTTTGCAATAGGGGAGGTAAGAAATCATGAGATATTACACAGAGAATAATGCTCATGGCATGGACGGGGAGCTGTAATTGTGACATTAATTTTCGACTAGCACCATTGGAAAGGTGAAATTATGCAGTTTAACGTGATGTGTGATTTGATGCCTTTGTGACAAAAGATCAGGCCGAAATCTGATGGAGAAGAACGGGTGCGGCTATCAGATGAATGGTGCGGCCATTGCTTTTTTCTCTCTCTCTCTCTCTCACTCTCTCTCTCTCTCTCTCTCTCAGCCAAATTGCCTTCGCGGGCCACATCAAAGGCTTTGCCGGGCCATATCTGGCCCGAGGGCTGCCCCGCTATACTGTATGTCCCTGGACAGAGAATAGGGCCGTCTTGGTCGTAGTGGAGCTGTCCAGAGCATACCTGTGTAAGGCTGATACAGGAGCTGATACAGGAGCTGCCCCCACTACACAGTGGAGCCCAAAACTGGCACCCCATTACATAGCATAGAGTACACTAAAGTTTATTGCTTGGACAGATGGCAAGGCTTGAAGTGATCACATAATATTTCCCAAGAAGTCCACATATGAAGAAATAAGAATATGAAAGTCTAAAAAATAACATTAGCCCTGTTTATACTATGGGCTGAACCTGGTGCTAGAACATAAGCCCAGCATTAATAGTCAGTTATACTACTGAAAGCACTATGACTACCAACATCTCATCAATGCCAAAATGTTGGGAAAATAGTCCGATAATGTGATAATTACAGTGCATATACATACATTATGTATCATATGGACATTTCTCAGTCCTACATCATGTCTGTTACCCATTCACTTCCCATTATTTCAGAATCAAGGCCAAAAGGCAAGCAGGCCCTTGAAAAATGTAGGAAAGCTGGAAAGTTAGGCCAGGCTAATGCTAATTAGTTTCATTTAAAAAATGAAAATGATTTGGTTTACAAACAAATCCACATGGATTAATGGAAATGTACATCTTGCTATTTTTTTTTTTGTTGGTGGGGGAGATCCGGAAGTGAAAAATTGCAGACTTGCTTGGTACTGTTTGAAATTTACTAATAAAATCATTCAAATTCAAGTTTAATCCCCCCCACACACACACACACAACACACAACACACAACACAACACAACATAAATAAATAAATAAATAAATAAATAAATACAAACAACAAGTAATACTAATATCACATACAAATGAATGCAAATATAATACTTTTTTGCTTTTCTTTTTAATCTGGCTGAAGCCCCAGATTATGTGTTTTGAATGGAGCTCCTCCATCTTTTCCACCAGCAAAAATATGAACCTACATAAACCCTGTTCACATGCATCATTTAACATGAATGTTACTTTAACTCCTGCTAGTAAAGGCTACTGGTGAAGCAAACAGATAATTTATTAATTTGGTTGACTTTCTACCACAAGCAACAATCCTACAGTAACGCTATAAAGAAAACTCCTAGAAGGCTTTTCTGCTCCATTCTATATGAATTTGAGAACAAACAAACATGTGTTTTTATTTGTGACCACAAAAGTTCAATAACTTTTGAATAAGAAGAATTAAATTAAGGTACACAAATGCTATGCAAAAATCAGTTCACTGATGGGAAAAAACAGACATGACTATTCAGGGTGAATTGGGTAACCATAAGCAAGGTACAGTGGGTAGGCACTGAGAGTGGCACTTCTGCTGTGGGATTGCCGTTTGGATTGCCGCAGTCATTTCTTTTATTTACAAACAATGTACCAAGCAACCACCAGATGGCGCTTGGGAGCTATGTTTCATGGAGGTGGAATCACAAATGGAATGAACGGTGGAATCCCATTTAGGCTGCAATAGGTTTTTTTCGTTAAGTTAAAATAGTCAACATGTGGAAATTATGATGTGACCAAGGTTTTTGACTGTTTTTGTTGATTC
>JASCQX010000029.1:218669-229721 GCA_030264415.1 Sardinella fimbriata
GTTTTTCCTGGTAATCTCTGATATTCAGGTCAGGCATTACTGATATCAGCATGACCTAATATGGCTAACAGCACAGACTTATGGCTCCAAGTCTTGAAGTGTATGTGAAATGATTAGCTATAATTTTTTTTTTTTTAATTGTGTTAACATCTCACATTTAAGACCCTAAAATGGTCTTTACATTCATTTATTTTTTGCATTCCAAAGTCCATACCCTAACAAGCACCAATACATTTTTATTAACACCACAATGAAATGAAATGAAATTAAAATGAAAAGGAGAGAGAGAGAGAGAATTGTGCACAATGCGAAAAATAGACACTGATTTATCACTTATGATATGCCAACTATGTTGTGTAGTGTAGATATGAACTTTCCCTTAACTTGATCATAATTTCTCAAAGGCCTTTATTGTATGCCTAATGGCCTGACACAGGTTAATTTCCCTGATAGCCTGTGCAAGGTGGCCCAGGCTCCATTACTAGGCCAAAGCCAGGAGCTGTGCGGGCAATCCTCCAGGGAGGGTCAAAGTCAGATATATGCACCCCGACAGCAGGACTGAGTCCAGAGCTCTCAAGAGACTAATTGAACGGTCTGTTATAAATAACCTTCTCTGTGCTTTGTAAATGAACATGGTTGGACAGGGGAAATTCAACTAGACGGTGTCAATCCAATTTTTCACTTTGACTGGTCAGTAATGCACAGCATGGCATGCATACATCTTGATGTGTTTCTGTCTGTGATGAGCTTGTTATGAGTGACTTCACATTTTTCAAATGCTTTAAGTTGTAACTCCTAAGCCCTGACCATTTGAGAGCAGATATTAGCCTAGCCTAACCCTAGTCCTGTGTGGAGGGGCTTGATAGCATTAGCATGGAGCTCAACAGGCCCAGGCCGTGTCTGACAACTGGCTGCACACCTCATTGCATCCTCACAAATGCATGTCACAACAGGTTTAGCTGAAAAAATATTTGCCACTGGACAAACCACACATTATCAAAGACTCCACAACATGAGTCATGATGAGGTCATTCTTATCCTAGCATTTTGGACTTGGGCAGCCAAAGGGAGAGGGAGGCGAGGCGAGGCACACACACACACACACACACACACACACACACACACACACACACACACGTATAGGTCAAGAACGAGAGAGCACAAGAGAGATAACTGTGTTTATACATGAAAAATTAGATCTAAAGGCAGTGAATGTGTGTGTGTGAGTGTTAGTGTAGGTAGGTATGTGTGTATGTGTGTGTGTCATAGAGAGAAAGAGAGAAAGAAGCGACTCAAAGGTAAACAAAAGGTCTGTTGAGACCAGTTTTAGATTAGAGCTCTTTTTTGTAATTGAGTGCTTTTCAGTAATGCCAGTCTGAGCCCTATGTATTTTCTCAGACAAGCGGGAGCCAAGGGCACGACTGTGTCTAAATGAAGACACATGGAACAGACATGCTCGGCGGGAGGAGGAGTCTCCATAGCATGATTATTATATGTATGCCGTGAGCTTTCCCCTTCAACTCCACATAATGTCTATTAAGACCCTAGTTATTATATCTCCTAACCGCATACCCCAACCATTTGCTGTGTCCCAGCAGTAGCCTACAGAACATGTAATATGTTGCTACAGTACATGCTATCTGTATATGTGATCTGTAGCAAACTGCTAATCATAATAAATGAACAGACATACTTCTCACATGATGTCATGCTCCATACAGGAGATGCTCCTGCTTAAGGAAGGAAAACAGGTACTTGTGGGGGTCCGTGGAGGATGGCAGGGGACACACGCTGTGAGGAAGGGTCAGCGAGGGCGTAGGGCACGGCCCAGGCAGCAGCTGCGTTGGCAGGATGTTGATAAGAAAAAGGAAGCTGGGTTGAAAATAGGAAGTTGTTCTGGAAATGCAAATGGCGGATATCGGGCGTGCTGATTCTTGTCTCTCTACACCCAGTTATTCTGACAAGTGGGAGCAAAGAAAACAGAAAGGTGGCTGAGTGCGCGGGGATGCTGTTGCACTTACATGATGGACACAGGGAGGAAACGGCTGTTATCCAGCTGCTATAAGTCTGAACCAGGAATTAGCCAATGAGATATTCTTTCCATCATATGAATCACATACTGTAAAATCAAATTTTGCCATTTTTTTTCAGAGAACGATGACTTATACCACTTATAACACAACAATTATTCCACCAATGTCTTTGTTTAAAGGTAGACTCATGCCCTTGGTAATCTGAAGCACATACTCAGCTGTTATCGAGGGCCATGTGAAGAGCTGGCTGGTCAGCCCCTATGCCAAACTGCAGGTGTGCCCAACCACAAGTATGACATGGCACAACAGATTGACTCAGGAGGACATAGTTTGATCATGATACTCACCACACCGTCACGCAAGCATTAGGGCCGGGGGGTGAGTGGCTATGGCAAACAGCCAAGCTGGTCACAGGGTTTCACTGCTACCACAGCCCTGAGTACTGTAGTCCTTGGGTCATATGACCCTGACTCAGGTCTTTCTCCCCTCACTGAGGTGTTAGATTGGAACAACAAGCCCTGGGAGGCACGTGACCATGGGCCAGGGGACCTCGCATGGGCGGGCCCATAAGTAGATGGACTTAGGCTGTCTACACAGTAATCAGAAACAACCGCCATCTTGGTACTGTTTGACATGTTTGTCATGCTCGGTCAACAATCCTAATTGTATGCGAGGGTTTGGATTAGTTGATGAGGGACTTGAGGATGAGTTATTTGGCAGAACAGTGAGAAAATTAACAAAGCCGTGAGAGAGAGACTACCCAGTGCTGTTGTGCTGTCAGTGGGTGGTCAATTGTTTAGGGGAGGAGATTTTTCTCTTATTGGATTTTAAGGTCCAGTGGAAGAAAAAAAATGTTTTGACAGTAAATAGCCTGGAGATGTGATTTATTTTCCCTGCTTAACTCCAGCTGGGATGAATTTGTGTGGAGCAAAAAGCCATATTGTGATTCTTTTCAAGTAAGACTCTTCTTCTAAAGAGGTAAATGCATAACAAAAGAGGGTCTTGAAGACCAAAGAATTATAGTTTTTAAGTTCAGTTTTTAAACTAATTGAGCATTCCAACATTTCTGTTTCATTTAAACAAGTAATTTTGATTTGTTTATATCAACAATGTTGTTTGTTTGCCCTGAAAGCCATTATGCTCAAGGGTGCCATTTTAGTGAGAAAATCTGTTTGGATTTTTTGGTCACTTAAAGTCACTCAATGCAATTTGGTAAACTCTCAGTCAAAACAACTGATGACATCTTTACCAGTAATCAATACAATCTCAGCTCTCCGGGTGTGGGTTTCAACATGCACAAAAAATGGAGAAAGAGACACTACCAACATTGACCAGAGTGTGGCATCATTGTAAAATCTAAACATTGAAGGAATTTATCTACTTTGGCCCTGTCCTTGGCAACAATATTGAAAATAAAATATTTAAAATCATGTTTAAATAAACTAACATGACAGAAGTGCAGGAGTCAAAATCTAAACCGTTTGTGTTTTGGGTTCTTAAAAATATGCATCAAACTCTTGATACGAATTTATTACTAAAACAGCAAAAAAAAATGATCATTAATGTTAGTATGTTTACTGTGCTATATTTTACTTACTCTATTTTGCACCTAGAAAATTAAAACACACTGATTATGTTTTATCATTACACTTTCAAACTAACGTAAGAAAAAAACATTTGACTTGCAAAATCCATTTATTCTTGTGCAGCCTTGTACAAACCGGTGATTGAATCAATTGTTATATCATAAATATTCTTATTGGGCTTTTCACGTTTGAGTATTTCTCCTCGATAGCTTTTTTGATGTTGAGCAGTACTGAAAGGCTGCCAACAGAGTCGAATAAATCTCTCTCTCTCTCTCTCTCTATCTGTCTCCCTCTCTTTCTCTCTCTTTCCACTGTCCTCCCACTCTGCTTTTCTCCTCCATGTTCCTCCTTTACTCTTCCCCTTTCATTTGGAAAAACAATAAACGGTGTCCTCTTTCAAAGTCATCATTGTGAGCTTCACAGTGGCTTAATCGGAAGCTGCCATATATGGCTGGAATATGACAGCCTTCTCGATGTAAATAAAACATTTCTAACACATGCACTGAATGCTCTCCCAGGACAACAGACGAGTGTGCCCTGCTGCATTCTGGGACATGTATGCTGCTGCTGTTGCAGCTGTACTAGTGGCAGTAGGCCAGTGCTGTGTCATCATTGTCATCAGACAATAGATGCGAGAAGGGTTGGAACTGTGTTTCACATAGGTCTCTCCCTGATGATAAAGTTAAATCAGCAGGGTATGATGGTGTGTAAAACATTTTGCAGGCTATCGAGAAAAAAAAAAAAATAATGAAACTGGGGACAGCCGTGGCACTGAGTGGCTATAGCAGTTTCTAGGGAGTCTATTTCTGTGCTGCTCCCTGTTCTCCTTATATAGGCTGTCCCAATAGAAGGTCACGGTAATCTTAGCGATATCTCAGTATGAAGAGTGGTATGTTTTATTAATAGTCTGATATGCACACACTGGTCCACAAAGGGCAGTCACAAACCAGTGCAGTAGGAAATGGGCTAATGTAAAGTGACAATACACTACAATTTTCTCATGTGGGCATCTTTAATGGAGTTTCTTAACGGAAAATAAG
The DNA here is from genome assembly GCA_030264415.1 of Sardinella fimbriata. Lineage (NCBI taxonomy): Eukaryota > Metazoa > Chordata > Actinopteri > Clupeiformes > Clupeidae > Sardinella > Sardinella fimbriata. Next base: position 223,329 of record JASCQX010000029.1, read on the forward strand.
CATTTTGGAGAAATATAGTGAGGTTATGGTGTGGGGTGATCTATGTGGGTAAAATGGAAATGAAACCCTTAAAAATTGAATTTCACCTTAAATACTTTAATCTCTGTTATGAGGGAAACTGAACAAAATTCCTGGGTCACTGACACCTTTGTGACCACCACTACTTGAAGCGTCAGGATATTCTTGTCTCACGCCTCGGTCATGAAGACATAAATGATGCATACAATCAACACACTATTAGCAAACATGCAGGATACAGCACTAGGCGACTGTTATGATTTAGGAGGTTCCTTTATGCTTCTACTGCCATTCTTCTGCCGTCGCGCCGTGTTCATAAAACAGACACAGAGCACGTGCCAACGAGGGGGACACAGTACAATCATTCAATCATTAGTGACAATGCACCCCTCTTTTTCCTTGATTGGATGGCTCTGGGATGTGGGCCAGCCTTTTGTCAGCACTCTGAAACTAGACCAAAGAACACAAGGCCACTGCACCTGCAGTTTACCGTCAAGTCAAAAACTAAAAAAGTTTGCAAGCAGATCCTGCTATGTAGTTTGAGAACTGGGTTATGCAAATACAAACCCACTTTCTCTGTGTGAGGGTAGCGGCCTGCCCCATGTTTCCCATAAATTAATTCTGAATGCTTTCACTTTGTTTGTGGTAGATGGCAATAGGCTGATAAGATGTCACATGAAATTCCCAACAGACAGAACTGAATTCAACCGTAGATTGCAAGTACAAAAGTACAGATTTTAAAAATTTTATTCATATGGAAAGACATTTCACAAAATGAAACCAATTTCTTCTAAGCTTAGACCACTGCGCCTTTCATGCTTGGAGCCCCCGACCTCAAAATGCACCCACTCAGTGCGGAATGAATCATTTACAGAGTCGGCAGCATGCTCCATGTTGCCCTTCCATCACACACAGGCACAGCCTTACAAAACAGAGCGCCTAAAGCTCCCTCCTCTTTGAGGAGAACGACAAAAGTGCTCCCCTCACTCTGGCTCACTGACACCGGCCGACAGCACAAATGTGCTTAGTTACCGACTCACTGCCTTCAGCTCAGGGGAGATCAACAGTCACATGGAATTTTGAATAAGACCTGAGCAAAAGCGAGCAAAGGAAGATAGCAAAAAGGGATACCTTCCATTACCATCCACAACACCCCCCCCTCACACACACACACACACACACACACACAACCCAGCCATGCATTTGGGACTACACAGATTTCCTTCCAGCCGAGAACATTAGCAGGGCTTTTAAGCCACAGTACAATGTGAACTGATAAATCCTTCATGACCCCTCCCCATCTGAAGGGAATAGCCCAGTCACCCAGCAAGGCAGATGGGGAAATGTAATGAAGTGACTCGGGGTGAATTGAACTGTGCAGATTCAATCACCAAAACACTCCAGTATGCAACAGATAAGTGAAGGAAATGCTTTATTATTTTTTCTAATACAACTTAATATGATCACATTTAATATGATAAAATTACATAGACGTACACCATCAAAATAACTTTTTTTTTACACTTCATACAACACACATTCCCTTCATGGACTTATGGGTAGATCAATTTACTGTAAGGGCACAGACAAAACAAGTGAGATCATTTGTGATGGTTTACAGAGTGCAAATAGAGATTCTGGAACAAAGTTTAAAAAGAACAGTCAACAGACCTATTTTTGGACTGTGCTCTGTGTTGCCCTCACCAAGAACTGGGTGAACATCAAAAACTGTGGAAAAAACTGAAAAGGCTTAAAACCAATACAAGTCTTAAAAGACAGATGAACTCAAGTAAAACATTTGACAACATTGACCTATACATATTGCTGTGGAATTAAAGGCATCAAGGATCAGCTGGGTGAAAGGCATTTCAGATTCAGCATCAACAATTCTGTAAAATAAGGATTTTCTGCAGCAAGGAGATCTACTATATAGGTCAATACAAAACAAACCTGCTTAAGGTGAATCTAAAAGGATCAAAGTGGAATGTTGCATACATTCTCAGAGGAAAAACAATTACCGACATTGAAAAATAAATTCAAGACAGACATTCCACTGAAGTAAATAATCATGTTAAATCAGTAGCATACACAGTAGCAGACATAAATACACAAGACCACTTTTAGGTTATCAGTGTACCTTGGATAAAGACTTGCCATTGAGATAATTCAAAAAAATTACACATTAACATTAACTCTATTACATTCATAGGCTTTAAAAACAAACAAGCAGCTTGAAGAAAATATTGCCATTGTTCAGTGCAAAATCCACTTTTGGGACCTCTCTAAATGATGTTCCATGCCCCCCCCCCCCCCCATGCTGTAGTACTAGCATTGAAACATCAAATTAGACAATTTCCTTCGTTATACTTTGCTACAAATATTGCACCTTACATTAGTATTGCCAGGAAACATTATTGCTATGTTTTGTATTTTTTCCCCATATTGCAGGATGAGTAACCTTTGGGCAAGCTATAGGCCTACCGCCTGATTGAGCATGCCTCTTCAGAGACAACCCCACCATCTCAGCAGGTAGAGGTCTTCCTCTCGGCCCGTCAGCACCAGCTGCCGATTACTGCACTCCTCCCAGCGGGAGATCTTGCCATCCACGACCAGCACAAACTTCCACTCCAACTGGCTCTCCACTGGGAGGGCGACAGTGTTGGCCCAGAAGCCGTTCTTGCTTCTCTGAAGCGGAATGAAGCTCTCCCAGCCTCCGAGCTCTTGGTGGTTCCCAGTGACGGCTAGAAGATGATTGGGCGCATCTGTGATGTAGTGGACAGAGAAGGTGACGTGCACCGTCTGAAGCATGGGGGGGACTGTGGCTACCCGCTTCACTGCAAGTTCATCTTCATCAGAAGAAATGTACGCGGCCGAGAGCTCCTCGGATTTCTCCGTGTCCCACTCGACCTCCTGTTGGGATTCTTCAGCCACAGAAGAGCTTTCACCACCCTCACTCTGGCTCAGCCAAGGGAAGTCACTGTGGCTCTCATGTCCGGTCAACCACTCGTTGTTATCCATGGTGGCCTCCATGATGTTGATCTCAGTCTTGTCCTCCAACTGGACTTCACCTCCGTTGCTCTGGGCCTTGGCCGGCACCACGGGGCTCACGTCAACGGTCTTCGCCTCCGAGTCTCCAATCATCCCAGTGAGCGCCACCGGGGAGAAGCTCAGGTAGTCATGTTTGTAAAGGGGAACCAGGGGCATTTCCTGTACACTGTGGTGGACGGTCAAGTCCTCTGGGCCTTTACCGGTTACACCAATGGTTTGCATCGCCCAGGTCAAATCGTCTTCAGTTTTTCTTTTGCGCTCCAAAGTGTTGTCCCCCCTCCCTGGCTGTTCAGGGGGGCTGTCATGGCCACTCTGCTGATAATATGTGAACTCATTGTCGGTGCTTGCGGAGCTGATGCTCTGATCTTGAGCCCTGCAACTCTTGTCTGCCTCAGACTCTCCATCCTCATAGGCACTGTCAGCCATAACAGACGTATTCTGAGCAGGCGAATTACAGCTCACGTCTTCCTTGTGCACATCACTCGGACCCATTTTATGGCACACTTTCCCAAAACATCCGGACAAATCTTCCCAGGCATCATTGACAAAAGTATCCATTTGACTCTCTGGAACTAAACCTTGCAGATTTTCCTTACCGCTTTGGGCAAGAGTCAAGTCCTCATCAGAGTCTACTTCCATCTGCTTCTGCTCTGACGCATCATCCAGCCGTCCAACCTCCACTTCAGGCTGGTCAGGGAAATCATCAAAGCAGGTGGGAGATGCAAAGGACCCATTCTGAACTGTGGTGTAGACAGGCTCATGACGATGTCGCGGTGCACTCCCACAACTTGCAGATGACTGGTCTGTGTATAGAGCTTCTTCCACTTGGTCCTGGTCCTTGCTAGGAGAACTAGATGACATCTGTGAATCATCCATATTCCCTAAACAGATGGGAGGAAAAGGAAAAAAAAAACTATTAAACATAAAATTCTCCACTTGGAAGTACAGAATTTAGGATATAATAAAAAACAAATAATCCCATTCACATGCTGTGCAAAAATATGGATGCAACACAACTTGTAATCATATACTGTAGGACTTCAGTAATTTGCAAGCCAAGCCAAATAACCTGTCCCTGCCAACTCACTGCCCGATACATTCATAGAGGACCGATAGGCATTCATAATTCCAGTCTGGGATTGAAACGTGGTTCAAAAGCCATTCTCAGTAAATAGAGTTGCGCGGGAGAAAATAAATGGAGGGAGGGAGGCAAGTAGCAAATTCACCCCAAGGCTACACTACGCTTACCACCAATTTAATCATTGTAATGTTAGGCTAACAGTGGATTTAAACAATTCTTAGAAACGTAACGTTACCTGTTGACTCGACAAGCTTATTTTCTACTCTCCTCTTCTTCGGAATCGGATTGCTTTTCTTCTCCTCTTTCTCAGTCTCTGTCACTGATTCCTCACCGTTTCTCTTACTTTGAGCCTTTGAAGATCGGTAAATGAAGAATGCTGCACAGACAGACAGCACTGCAATTACCCCGAGAGCCATTAACGGACCGTAACCTTTCATCAGTGAAAAGAGTGGATTAAGATCACGGCTGTCCAGGGCGACGCTTTTACTTTTCTTCACGACCATTCTGATATTTGCTATCGGGACCTGCTGGTGGGCTATATCTAGCAGAGTCCGCTTGATCGCCTGCGTGTATCTTCTTCGCTTGCAATGACCTCTTGTTGCGGCACTGATAAAATCACTCCCTGCAATCAGGTGAGCTCCCTGCCAATTGGCTAATGCCTTACAGCGGCTCCTGCATCAGTGTATGAGAGTATGAGAGCTGCACGTGTAGTAGATAAAGGGGGAGTGGAGCGATATCAGCCACTGATGAGAACCCATTTAGTCAATAGCCTGGACGGGACAACACACAATTTGTCACAATATGATAGAGATGACTGTTCAATGACATCTATGTTCAGCAATGTTGCAGTTTCTCTTTAGCCACGCTTTATCGCGTGCCATTCTACCATTCAGTGATAGGCTATCCAAGGGATGTGATGTAGGCTACCAAGAATCAGGCAAAACCTTTGGGATATGTGACCATATTGCAGGCATAGGTAGCCCAATCCAGTTGTCATTATAAAATTAATTAGCACAAACTTAAAAAGGCTTAAAGACACGCCTATCTCCAAAAAGAAGAAAACTTCTGTCATAGTGGATCCTCGATTTTGGGATATTTCCAGTAGATTAGGCTATAGACCAGATATTTCAGGGTATATAATTCCCCAGATTTTAAATTGGCTATCTATCCCCCAACCAACAGCTGCTGCATGAGGCATATATAGCCTAATGCAATGCCATCTACTGGTGAAAAGCCACACACCAGTGTAGGCCTTGGCTATGTGAAATACACTCTGTAAGGCAGGGGTTCTCAAACTTTATTGGGCCGGGGACCCCTCATGGAGCAGAATTTTTTTCAAGGACCCTTAATCGCAACAAAAATGTATAACAATATAAGATTTTACTCATTTGTCTTCTAAAATATTTTTTTGTTAATAGCAATACAGTTTTATATAGCCATGTCATTGCATTTGGCAAAACGAGCACACTGTGATTGGGCATGCCGATCTTTAGTAGCCTAGTTTTTTCTGCATAAGACGAGTTTATAGGCCTAATTTGTAGAAAAAATTTCACAGAGCCCCTGCCAACGTTCCGTGAACCCCTGGTTGACCCCTCAGTTTGAGAACCAATGCTGTAAAGGACCCAGTCGTTTATGGATTGACAATGCTTAATATAAGTCTTGAACTTCTTGAACTTCTTAAAAATCTCATCTTGTTTCTTTCAGAAATATATCTTAGGATTGATATCAATTATGTCTTTTTATGGTTTGAAACTCATTATAAGATAGCCTACTGTTCTACTGCTTTTTTTCTTTTTCTCCAAGGGGTGTTTAGGGACAAGAGATCAGAATTCAGTAAGATCCTATTTATTTCTGTGAGACAAAATAAGCTACACTGTTGCAACAAGTAGCCTATGTTTCCTTCTGGGCATGTAGGCACACATTAATTTGACAAAATAAACCTTTGCTACAGAACAGACGTGATCCATTTTATGATATGTTCAGTGTTGTTCTTATCTCTCCTCATCTCTTGGGCACTTGGTGGGGAGGGCATGAGCTCATTTCATGTGTGGATGCTGTGCTGGTGTGTGTGTGGTGTGTGTGATGGCTATGATTTATGAGTGTGTTTTTGTTCTGGGACTGCATGCGCAGGTTTCCAGGGAACTCTTCCTCAGCGGGGTGCGCCCCATGCAGAGCCCAGGCGGGGGGGCGACGGCAGGTCCTGAGGTTCCTGAGGAAGGATTAAGGGTCACTACGGCTTTGTCCCA
>JASCQX010000029.1:895760-907455 GCA_030264415.1 Sardinella fimbriata
CACTAAGGTAATGCTTCTCCTATCTCATACCTAGGCTGGGCCTCCTTAAAAATGCATGGGCTCATCACAGAGTCCATATCTCCCATCAGATCTGGGACTGAGGCGGGCCCTGTCCATCCCTTTGAGTGATGAGCAGCTTGTTAGGAATAACAACACGCACCTCAGAAAGGGCCCAGCCAATGGGCACGGCTTCCTTGCTCCCTCTCCTCTGCTATGGAAATGGATGGGGGGATGGAGGGATCCGTCTTCATGTATGAATTCTTCATGACGGATAACTGGAGGTGAAGGTAATGAATGGAAATCCCTTGCACCCGCGAGGGTCGATTTTTCATAACCTGGGAACGAAGTGCTGACGTTCTCTCTCTGTTCTCCACCTCCTCCTCTCCCTCCCTCTCCTTCTCTTTCTCTCTCCCTCCATCATCTGTCATTCTCATGTCTCTCCCTGTGCATTCCATCATGCCTTCATCTCCACATGCTGTACAGTGAAAAGGAAGGGAGCAATCAACCTTTGCTCTTGTGCCACATCTCCTGAGAAATGGCCTCCACCAGCGTCTGTAAATCCTACCCCACCCCCGCTCTAAGTACCCTCCCCAGTGGCGGCTACTGTAACGCCCTGACACTGCTGCTTCAGAGCAGCCTCTCTACTGCTGCTGTGTCTGGGGACTGAGCAGGCCAGGCCAGGGGACCAGTATATTCTGCCTTGGTGCTGTCGGTAGGTATCATATGTGTAGAGCTATTCCACAAACTGCCAGGACAATTGAAAAGTTGGATCTCTATCCATATCTTATCACCAAGCATTTACTATATTTTAAAATCATTGTTGAGTTGAAAATTGCAACATTGATAAACAAAACAAACATTGATGACATCTTCAAAATCCAAATCAGTACTAGGCTGTTTCATGAAGCAGATGTAGTTCGCATTGACCTACAGTAATGCATGAGGAGGGTGATCTGTGTTTAACCACAACAAACACAACACACAATAAGGCTCAGCAGTAAATGACAATATTTCTTTTATTTTTTCTCTATATTTTAAAGGTTTATTATTTACAAACAGAAAAAAATAAAACAAAATCAAAATAATTTCTGACAAACACCGTTTGTCTGCATATAGATTGTAAGAAAGTATACATTTTTTTATCTTTCCTTATTCTGAATCAAGTAACCAACTAATTGTTCATTTATCCAAGCCTTGGTTTACATAAAAGGAGCACAATGATAATGTCAGTAGAGTTTAAGAAGAGCTTGTGGCTTGTAATAGCATGTCTCTTTCTCACACGCGTTCTCTCTGTTACACAAACATAGCATCCGTAAACATTTGAAATAAACTTAATTCACCTGCAAATGCAGAGGTTGTAAACCCAAGTTTTAATTTCCCTTTTCTACTCAACGCTCTTTATTCTATTTGCATCATTGAAAAAAAAGAAACAGTAAAAGTAAAATAAAAAAAAAGAAATCAAACATATAAATATATGTGCTGGTTTCTTGAATGCTTCTGTATTAGTTTGTCTGCTTTACTGTTCTGATTTCGCTATGCGTGTGTGTGTGTGTTTTCTGGCTCTATAATGCCCGGTCCCAAGTGCTAGCTAGAGGTGGTCGGAATTGTTGATAAAAGCACATGGCTGGGAGGCGATCTTCTCTGAAGGCTAGTATCAAAAACAGCAGATAGCACTGCCATCCAACTCAAATGCTCTACTAGTCCCTACAGACTATGGCATAGCAAGGCTAAATGCTCGTCTTTGAAATGAAATCATGGGCCCCCCTTTGAAGTGCCAAAAAAAGGTGGGAGGGTCAAAAACTAGATAATTCTTCTCCTTAATTAGCCTATCAACTTAAACTAATAAATGTAGACTCATTTATTGAATCTCATCTTTTTAAGTCAGAAAGTGCAATTAAAATGAATAAAGTTATTCAGAATGTTTTGCTTTGGCCAGTTTTCATTCCACTTAACAATAAATCCAACCAAACATCAGTGGCTACAACACAAGGTATGACAGTGCTGCAGAAGGACACAGTCTGCACACACAGACTTTAGACGTCAGTGTAAAAGCTCTACTTCCTTTTCTACTCTTTATCCCTCTCTCTCTCTCTCTCTCTCTCTCTCTCTCTCTTTCTACTAATCTGGGAATAACAGATTGCTCTGTCAACCATGATGAACACCTCCAGTGTGTCTAAGATTGTGATTACAGTATTCTAACACATTTGGCCAGCTCATTTGCATGCCGCCATCCTTTTCAAATCATTGATCCATGATCACATGATCATGTATGGTCTTTCTATGTGTGTGTGCAGGCACACAGCTCACAGACACCAACAGAGGATGAAACATGGCTATAGTTTAGGCACAAATACTTAAGAATGTCCTCTTGTGAAAATTCAATGCTTCTGATACACACAAACAATGCCTAGGTAGACAGAGAACAAAATCATAATCTCACAATACATTTAACTTCAACATTTTAAATAGTTTCTCTTTTAAGTATTTGTGACAATGCATGCTTTTATGGTGTGGGTGGATGTCTGTATTGATACAATATTGACACAAGTGGGTACTGTATTTTGCTCAACTGATTTTTTTTTCTGAATCCCTTGAAACTCTGAGCTGGTCTGCTTTAGTGTTGATAGGCTTGACACAAAGACCAAAAGTGGCATCAGTTCACTCCCAACAAGCATTAGACTATCTTAAGGCCACACTGCAATGCAGTCCGACGGACAGACTACACTGACTCGATGCACATGATGCACAACCTGCCATAACGGACTGAAATAAAACATCAGGCATTTGATGCCACGTACAGAAACTTGCAGGGGCTTACTTCCTTTAACCGACTTCATGAGCAGTATTTCACCAGCTCAGAGATCACCTGACCAACAGCAATCTCTTGACTGAGGGTGTGTGTGTGTATGTGTGTGTGTGTGCATGTGTGTGTCACGTTTCCACACCATATCAGCAAGTCAGCTCAGAATCTCAAGACCAAGACAGGATGAATTCACTCACACACACATATGGACAGGAGACGGAAACCTTAATGCAAACCAGCTGTGCCGTTCAGCTCCTGAGATAACCTCCATTGGAAATTAGCTTTGCCGTTTTGCTTGATCTGCTTCTATCATTTAGAATAGGACCGACTCGCTAAATGCGCTTCTCTTGCAACCGACCGTGTGGAATCTGAAGTGGAGACTCCTAATGATGCAGCTTTGGCTAGAGAGGGTGCAATACAGTAATACCCAGGAGAGATGTTACAGACATTACAACAGCAGCGATGTGTTCCTGGAATATGTTATGCTTTATATTGGGCAGTAAAGCAATATAGGAGAGAGAAGCATAGCAAATCCAGTTAGACCTGTTACAGAAGCATCTTGTACAGTATATTTCTACAGCAATCATAAACACTGACAAAGCAATCATTGGAAAAGGAAAGTAGAAAAAGACTTTTGAAGGCAAATCACAGGAGAGGAATTCAGGAGGGATACAAAACATATAAGAAGTTCAATCGTCTCCTTCCTGGGACAGGCATTTCAGTGTAGATAAAAACCAAAGCATTACACTCTGTGTCCCCATCAGAAAACAAACAAACAATAAATAAGATCAAGACACATACATACAAATAGGCTCAATTATATAGAGTGTGGTGATTACGGTTCACCTAACATTTGGGGTATTACTGTATTGCATTGTGCCAGTCACCACTGTTATTCCATCGTGAAGAAGCATGTTGTGATTTTTTTTTTTTTTAAGTTGAAATGCAGGAAAAAAGTGAAATAAGCAAAAGAAACTGAAAGAACAACAAAAGATGACAACAATAACAAAACAACAACCTAGGAAGCCAAGTATGCAATGGGGTATGCAGTGGGTTTAAAGTTTGTAAAAAGAGTGTTTTATACATGTAAAATATGTATGGTATGACAAAGATATGTTTAAAAAAATGAATAGAATTTCTGTTTGATATTAATGGTGAAGGTCTCTATCTCTAATGAATCAATCTCCAAAGAGACGTCACTCCTTGCCAATCTGTGGAGAGCGACAGGCGTGACTCATCGGCCTCTGAAGGCCGTGTGGAGCCTGCCAAAGCTGCTCCAAAGGGCCAAGCATGAGAAGCATTTTAAGAGGGGCGCAACTGCCTCAGGCTTTTGCAGACAGGAAGCTGTAAGGTCTCACTTTGAGAGGTGGCATCTTCTCAGAGTCAAATGGCATTCTAAATTGCATTAAGGTTTGCTCATCTCTGATGATTTTTTGTGTTTTTTTCTTTATAACCTTTTCAGTTAATATGCATATATAGATGATATCCGGGTTCCTGATAGAAGTAAGACATTGCCATGATTGAGAATGCACCACACATTATTTTGTAAATACTAGATCTACAAAACTATTTACAACACAGATATAGTTAATCTTTATATCACAGTCTATTGCATAATGGTGATAATCTTTAGTTTATAAATATTATAAATGTACACATAGTCATTAAGCAACATTACATAATGTCCATCACTGCCAGAAACCAGGAATAAAAATACAAACAACAACGAAAGAAACAAACAAAAAACAATCAGCATCATCCATTCTTCATCCTTCTTGCACACGTCTTCATTGTGACGCAGAAAAAAAGCAGCAAAATTCATCAGATTCCCTTTGGACCCATAACACTGCCATGGTCTCATCTCACTCTCACGCCACACAAAATATTGCAAATGTCATCACAAGCACCTGTATTCTCTCTATTGACCTTACTGCCTTATTGCCCAGAGTTCCTTAAATCTGTTCTTAGTGACAGGTCTACTGTACTTTAAAGTGATATTCAAGTACTTTTCGACTTAATCTCTGCCTGCAGCATCTGTGACATACTGTCAAATCCAGAGGTTTTTTAAGGATATGAATGCCAATGTCTCTCTATTCGGATGGACAGAAATCCTGTGACTTGAAACATGATGACAACAGAAGCTAAGGTGCATTAGGGGACATTAAATGCTAACAGTGATCAACACCTTAAGCCTTCCACTCCAACTGCACAAGGACTGAAGACTTGACAGAACCTCTAGACAAAGCCCCGTGAAGTCTGTTCATTTCAGAACACTGCAAAATAGAATTTACTTTCCCTCTCTTAAATAAAGCTATCATAGCATCCCTACATAATGAACTGTCCTTTAGTAGTGCTAGTTTAGGGATCAAAAGACCTAGGCAATATATGAGGTGGTCTCTACACAAATTAACTAATGGCGCAGTAACACATTTGACCTTCAAGTCCCAGGTTTTCTGTCCTCAGAGTGAGAACTGGACGCTTTTGCTGGTAAATGACAGTATGTTTTATATGGAGATTTGTTTATACTGTACCCAGAAATGGACTTTAAACATGTGTGCTTGTGTTCATTTTTTAAATTTGCTGTTGTTTCCACAGTGATGCCAAAGCCACAGAAAATGAGGACTTAATTTGTCATCTTCTTTCAGATTAAAAAATTATAATCAAAAAGTCATTTTCAGGATTCATGTTGCATTCCAGTTACAAAAACAAAAGACAAACAAAATCAAAAATAAAAAGGAAATATTCTCCTTATGTATGTGTTCGTATATTTCAGAAAGGAAGACTCATGTTACTAGTTTTTAAATAGTCAATGCCAAATATTCTAGTTGGATGTACACATTTATATATATTTATATATATATATATATATTTGCTTAATATACATTCTTAAGTTGAAGGGGAGATGTGTCTAAAATATAATACAAGGGCAGTCTGTACACAGGGTGTCTATGAGGTTTTCCTTTTTTTTTAAAGTTTGGAGAAAAAAAGAAAAAATCTCAAGTCTGGTATTCTTTTTTCATAGATCTTCATAAAAATGAATCAAAACATATTTTAAAAAAAGAGGAAAAGAGGAAATGAAAGTTGGATCATAAATTTGACGTAAACCGCATCTTGTCTTGTTCTGTCTCTGTGCTGCTTAAGACTGCCGATTCTCTTCTGGAGCCTGTGGAATCCCTGTGCTGGGCAGCAGGGGGCGCTGTGCGCACTGGCGGCAGTGCTCCAGAGGACATCTGGCGGAACAGGCTGACCCGCTGGGGCACGGTGGTGCGGATGCCCCCCTGCAGGGCCGAGCCCGGGGCCTGCGGGCCTGCGACCGAGCCCGCTTGGGGGGGCAGCGTCGCCAAGGACTCACCCGACGAGGGAGGCACAGGCCGCGTCACCAACGAGGTGTCATGTGGCAGGGAGGGCTGGGAGGCAGAAAGGTGGCGCACGTCTCGGCTCAGGCTGCCCGACTGCAGGGCCTGAGTGCTCTTGTGGACGTCGCTGCGCTGGGGGGACGGCACCTGTGGTTGCGATGGCTGCTGCTGCTGGGACTGCTGGGGTGTCGGCTGTTGTTGCTGTTGTTGCTGTTGCTGTTGTTGCTGTGGTTGTTGTTGTTGTTGTTGTTGCTGCTGCTGCTGCTGCTGTAGTGATGACGTGGAAGGCGATGGCTGGGCAGGAAGTGGCTGCTGCTGCTGCTGCTGGCTGGCCAGGGGCTGCTGGATGAGGGAGAGCTGGGAGGCGGTGGGCGAGCCGTACTGGAAGGTTCGGGCGGCCAGCGGGGTCTGCACCGGGGGGCTGCACACGGCTGCGGTGAAGGAGCACGGCGACATGAGCGCCCCCTGCTGCTGCAGCGGCGTCTGCGGGTTGGGAGAAGCAGAGTTCAGGTTGCCGATGGAGACGCTGGGCGCGGGGAAGATGCCTTGTATGGAGGCGGCCATGAGACGCGCGGTGGGGGCGATGGTGGCCGAGGCGCTGTAGGACATGGGAGCAGACTGCTGGAGCGCGGCGGCGAAGGGCGGCTGCGCCGGAGAGTTAATGATGGAGTTTCCAGACATCGGTGTTGAGTTCACTCCCGTGGCCGACTGCTTGCGCTCCACCATCATCACCATCTCCCGGTCCTGACGGATAATCTGCTTCAATAACTCGTTCTCCTGGGTGTTGAAGACGCCGGCGTTCAGATCCTTCTGGAACTTCTGGAGCAGGAGCGAGTTCTTCTTCCCTGTGAGGGAGCAATGGATAAAGGCATGACTTCGGCCCTGAGGCATGGCTTGGCTGGACAGACAGGACACCAGAGAGGGTAAGGAATGTCTTTTGTCATGATGGGGTCCACAATGAGACAGAGATGACCATGACTATGGCAGATACACAGTCAATACCGTAACAGACAATACAGACAACACAACACGTGCTGAGTAAGTCTAAGGGAAATCTATGGAGATACGTACCCACCATGACCCCTGAAATGGGCTTAAGAATGTCTTCATGAAAATGATCAGTTGACCAAGTTCACCACTTTCATCTAATATTCTTGACTTCTACACATCAAAGACCACAGCACACAGGATCAACTCAAGACCAACTAGAAATGATGACGCTACTATGGAGGCTACGAAAGACCAACAAGAACCACATGTCTAATCACGTCTACTGATCAACTGCTAAGAAAACGGGTTACAAGTCACGAGTTACGACTTCACGATGAGGATCCTTAACATCAAGCGATGTTAACAGCTACTTTCTATCTACAACTGTAGATGGTTAAGGGTCTGAGCAAACACCCAAGAGTGCTCTTGAGCACTGCTGGCGGAAAAGGACACCTGCACAGAGCTCAAAAGAGCTGCTCTTGGCACAGTCCAGTTATGGAATCGATGAAATGCTTACTGGACTATTACGCTGCTTGTTTCAAACACCCATATGACGGTGAGCAATATAAGGTTGGAAGGGGGCACAGAAAGTTCTGGCAAACAAATGACTCTACTTGCACAGAAAGCATGAAATTGCTCTCATCCTGTCACAGGAGATGCTATCTCAGCACTAGCATGACGTTCTTCTGAGATCAGCTAATCTCGTCTTATGAGGCGAGTGTTCACAGAGGTCGTGACTAAAGGCATAAACCAGCCACAGCTCAACATTTATCTGCAGACATTCTGCAAAACTCTCAGGGCAGACACAGACTCACAAAACACCTCCCTGGCATCTATAATTAAGCATTTCTCTGGCTGCCTTTATGTTAAAACCGTCCCATTTGTCCTCAGTGGTGGGGAAAAGAGTGATGCTTCGATTGATCGGGGAATTGCTTTGTAGATGGCTGACCTTTTGTTGACGGCTGAGCTGAAACATTTGTGTTGAAGGAAATGACTGAGTAAGGCTGCGCCGTGCTGAAGGCTCTGGCACCAGGTCATTAATCTCCCCGCTAAAGCCTTGAGAACAATGAAGGCACTTTTACCTTGGTGGCCTGCATATGATTGGTGCCACACTGCCATCGCTGCTCAAGGTGGAGTAGGCATTATGCATTCAGGCAGCTTTTGGAGGGAGGGGGGACATTTCACAGAAGTTTATATAGTCGGTCAAGGGCCTTTTGTCTTCCTGCACATCAGAAAGTGAAGCCTTCATCCAAAGAAGGAAAGGGAGCCTATGTTTACTGCTCTAGAACAACAAATGACTGGAATTGATTCTACTAATGAAAAAGAGGGCAAAAATGTAATCAATTTGTAGGACCAGCTTCATGTACAGCTCCTCTCATCTTCTTTCAATGAGCATTGTGTATGCTTTTAAAGTCAATGTTTGTGTTGAAAATGTTATCTGGAGTACTTAATCTACTGTGGATATCAACTGTATTCTTTCCAATCAGGGGGACAAGATTTTAAAGCAGTCTTGCAGAAAGGCCCTCATTTAATTAAGCTTTAAAAATAAAATTTCATCTTGACAATGAAAGTACCACAGAATGTCTGCTGCCTTTTCTTTTTCCAAATAAATAAGTGTGGGTCCGTGTGCTCCATAGGAGGGGCAATGGGGTGTAGTGAGCGCCTATTCTCAGGGAGATGATTTAGTGTGTGTGGAATAACCACAGTACGCTAACATGAACACAGGGCTTCCTTTCCTAGCCGGCTGTCGGGGCATAGCCAGGCATGACTACGCATTTTCCCCACACACTCCCAGTGCAGCATGGCCTGCTTGTATGGCTAATCAAAGGGGCAAAAATCACAGGCAACATGCGGTACTCTGTCAATGCCAAAGCCTTTTGGCAGGCGTGTGAATTGTGACAAATGATTTCCTTAAACTGGGACCACTCTGTGTGAGATACAGGAGCCTACTGTTGGCTTGCTGTCCAATCTGAAAAGGCCTGGGCCATACCTCTCATTTGCTGACAAATGAGAGAAAGCGCACAGTATATGTGTGCACTTTGTGCCCTTTATTCCCTCAGACAATGACTACAAGACTAGGGATACTTACTACCACCACCACTGGGAAGAAACACAGTCCATGACACCTACAGACTTACATGTCATCTGTATAGATGGTTGATGCATGGTAAGGAACATGTTTAAATTCTGTAGATGGAAGTACAACATAAACATGTTATTTGCACTGGTCTTTGTGCTGGGAGGGAGAGGATGGGAGCCATGTAGGTTAAACAATCTCATCTCTACTACTCCACTTTGGGACACTGGCTAAGACTAATCCAGATTTCTCTGACACAGTTGCCTGAGAAATCCACTCTACGTTCCTATCCAACATGGTCTATGGATTCATCTCCATGAATTCCTTCCGGGATGAAAATTCCTGAGTTAGAAGTGTATTAAATGAACAGTCTTAGAAGGTCAAAGGGAGCCATTCAATAACATGACCGTTTCAACCTCAGTGTACAAACATCACGGCACAGAACAAGCCTGCAATCTGCAAGTAAGCTCAAAGACATCATTTCAGCTCCAATGCAGAACAGCATGAACACAGAGAGCAACATTCTGAACATAGCTTTGGGTTTCACTCCAATGTTTTGCCCTTTCATCCTCATGTTGTGCTCAATAGAAACACTGCCAAAGTATTACAGCTGGATTTAGTTTAGAGTTCAAATGGTGTAGATTCAAACCTAAATCCAAAAAGGCTTAAATAAAATTAAATGTTGAACATATTTAATCTTAAATCTGTCAAATCCTGTGTGGCGTGTTCATGTGCTTGTAGGTTGGTTTTCTCGGGGGTGCTGCAGTCTACTGTACATCGGCCCTACTTCCAAATCAGAGGAGACAGGCAGGGCCTCCTCCTATTGTTAGCATACATGCTATAGTCTGGTTATCTTCCTGAAGCACTCTTATCCTCAATGACTGTCTCGTGACTTCCCAGCATAGGAGTGCTTTCCTGTTTTTTTCCTTGTTAACAGAATGCCTACACGGAATTTCCTTTGTGATTGAGAGGCATCACTTGTGTGGTGAAGCTCTCTGAAGAGTCCTTCATGTAATGATAAACGACTCAATCGCCGCTAAGCTAACGCTATGCTCTGCCCACTGACATTACCTCCCTTCCCTGATGAGCTCTCGCATCAAATCCCGCTCAGACCAGCTGTGCCTGTGCTCTTCACAAGAGGCAAGGCATGATTGTAAAACCACTGCAATTGATTTGGAAATTGATTTAGAGTTAGAAAAATACTGAAGCTAGTTTTTCCTCCTAGCTCTGGTGTGTGTTTTAGCATTCTGTCGCCACAGGTGAGATATCATAGCCTGATGACTGACTCTGGCCAGGAGGCCCAAACTGATTCAAAATAGGCTGTAGCAAAAGTAAAGCTGGCTAGGTGCTTAGTGTTTTCTTTTCTTTTCCATGGGAAAACCTGGATTGGCGAGGCCTTCCCCTTGAGTCTGAAGTTTAACGTACAGCCCGTCCTGATTCCCGCACACAGACAAACATGGAAATGTGACCAACTAAACACAACAGTCCATTGGCACTTTGTTCTACATGGAAATGATGCCTATTGGCAAGAGAGCACACTGCACAACATACTAACACAGAAGACATTTATAGAACTGGCATAATAATGATTGGCATGCACCTACAGATTCATTACTCACATTTTAGTCAACGCAGGTTAATTCAATGTTGGCTAAACAGTTTAGCACAGCACAATTTGTGTGGCATCATTGTTTGTTATTATCATGCAACTTAATTGGCTTTATATGCCATGTCTTAAAAAAGTGACAAAATGACTTGAGCTCAAAGCCCATGTATATGGGTGTTTGTCCTTGAGAGGGGGGTTAGGCAGGAGGAAGCCCAACTGTGTCAGCCTGTGAAGCATTCTGCTTGTGTGGGAAAGTTCGGACTGGGATGAAGCGTTTACCTGTTGACTACTCGTCGGCCAGGACACTCTTGAAAACGAGATGTGCTCATCTCAAGAGGAACTCCTGGTCAAATAATTTTTAGATAGAGATAGATACATCAATTGTCAAACATGTCACTGTTGTCAATGTCATTCCTTTTTGTCTCTCTCTCTCTTTTCCTTTGAAGAACCACGCAAGCACGGGACCAAATGCAGTCCATATATACAGTCACGTTACATCAAGCACTGATCATGACAGTTTTGGTATTTTCCCTTGTATGAGACAAAACCCCTTATGATTTCCAATTTGCCGAAGTCCCTCTGATTTCAGAGGAGGTGTGGTCAAAAGAATGCTCTCTCACAAATCAAAATAAACACGTCACAAGTAAATCTGTGACTGTTGCTCTTGGCTGGAGAGGTTAAATGGAGGAAGATGCATGCTAAAGGGCACTGAGTTTTGGAGGACTTCATCCCCGAAATCACAAGAATTATGGAGCTGAAGTGCGAGCCAGTCCTCTGACATTTGACCTCTTATTGACACCTATGGCATACCATTTCTCCCATTGCTTTGACCTCTGATTGACACCTACAGTATGGGCATACCA
>JASCQX010000029.1:1506689-1516858 GCA_030264415.1 Sardinella fimbriata
CTCTGGAGGTTAGCTTTTGAGCGCTCTCAGCGCAAATAGCGCATTTGGTGGACACAGGCCCTTAAGAATAAGGAGACACCCATTCATTACTAACCATTTGGAGAGCTTCACGTCTTTAATGCGTTTTTATGAGCGATTTCACAAGTGCACGTATACTGCCATTCTGAAAGCTCCAGCAACAACTGCCTACCCTGGAAGTCCAGAGATCTCGCGAGAGCACAATTTCAAATGCATTCTTGGTGCCGCTGCTAGAGGTAGGCCATTTACATTGATCCTGGCTAGACCCTTAATCTGAAAGATTGTCAGGGTTTGGATTTCCAGGCTAACAACCGACAAAAAAGCAACAAATTCTCGTAACAGCAGCATGTGTTAAAATGTCAATCTTAACCATTGTATTTCATGAGAAACTATCTGAAAACAAGGCTTTAAGTGTTAAGAACCGAACCTGTCCTTTAAAGTTTACCGTTCTATATCAATGCTCTTTTGAATGGCAACTACAGTATAACAAGTAAACAACAGTTGAACTAGCAAGCAACAATGGATTCAGCTATTAAGCTCTCCATTGTCAAAATACAGACACTGAACAGGCAAATCCCAACATGGTCGTGTACTTCTGTGTTCATTATTCAAGACTTTAGAAAGGATGCCAGTTTTGTTTTATTTTATGAGTCAACTCATCGCCTGTGCACCGTTCATTCTGATTCCACCTAAAAGTCTACAGGCAGCTGAGCCAAAAGATGACAGTAGGGCTACAGTAGGTCATCTAACTAGCCAGACCAGGTGATGAATAAAATGCATAAAGTTGGCCTTTTCAAAAATACAATAACTAGACACATGATAACACAAATATACAGTAGGTCTGTACCTGACTCGTACCCAAGCACACCCATTGATGGTACAGTTGACAGAATTGCCGTTATTATGTGCACTGTTCATTTGGGCGGACTAATCTTGTTATAAGATGGATGATGTTCACAGGACATGTATACTCTGTGTAGGGCATTGTCTAAATGTTTGCACGTGTGTGTCAGTCATGCTGTGCTCAAGCAACTGTCTTGAATGCAGTAAACGAGGCAAAGACTGCAGTTTTCCTGCAGGTCCCTGCTCTTAAATACCAGTAGCCAACAAGTGCAGAATTTGTGCATTTACTCATTAATGCTCTTGTGCACAAATGTTCACTGGAAATGAAATGTTTCATTTTGGGGGGTGGGGGCAAACATGTAATCTGATCTGGGCTTGGGCAAAAAAGGCAAAAGCCGACCCAGTTTTCTTGCCTAGCGCAGAACGCTGCTGTCAGGTTACAGGCACATGCTGCAGTTCTTGTGAGAATTCTTGGTCAGTGATGTGCCTGTTCTGCTTCTCATCTCAGCTTACAGCTGCTCAAATTTATGCCTCTAAAAAGCCAGATCAACACGTTCCTGTGCATCACTTAGAGCACGCAGCCATACTGGTGAGAATGGGGTGTGCCCTGGATGGGCCCCTCAAAGCCCATCCAGCCCATGTACCGACATCCTAACATCTCTGCTTTGGTCCAAAAAGCAGGAAATTACAATTTCTTTATTAATTTGTCTTTACTACTAATATTTCCTTTTTCATTTTTACCAAAAGTTCTTTGCTCCCCATCTCGTCCATTAATTTCATAAGTTAGGACACCTGGAAGCAGGGCTGGTCCTAGAGTAGCTTGTTTGGTGTCCTGGGTGAATAGCTCCTCTGGTGCCCTCAGGGGGTCAACATCACACAGATTAGCTTCAGCCAGTTAGCGCACACCTTTTTTAAGTATGGCACAGCATGGACCACGTAAGAAGCCAGTTCCTACACAAGGGTTTGTGTTAGGCACGAGTTCTCATACACGTGCATGTTGGTGGAGAGCTACCTGTATCTTGCAGTTACAGCCAAACGTTACTCATTGCGTGTTTCTCACATAGACACATAGACAGTAAAACAGACAGTGTTCCTTAGTTTTCTTGAGGAGCCTATGAGAGGACGCGTATGTATTTGGGCAACCCAACGCAGGTTCCCATGCAACTTCCTTTGTTATAAGGTAAGCGCATTAATGCCACTCACTGGTCTGAAATCGACTGCATGGCTAGACACCCACTGAACGATTGAAGTGATTTGCTAATGCTAGGATGCGTCTAGATTTCAAGGCTGAGAACTTACAGGTTTGAATAAGCATTAATAAGACATAAATTCCATTCAAAGACGACTTAGTAATCAGGAAAAAAATAAAGAAATATGGCTGCAGAAATACTCAGGAGGGTTCCAATAAAATAACCATTTATTCATTATTCCTGATATGTAAGAGAGGAGCTACAATGAACATTTAGCTCTATCAGCTCTAGGGGGTGTAGCAGGTAAGCCTACCTGAGGGAGGCAGGCTAGCAGGGAGTGAGACTAGAGGTCCACACCACACATGTGCAAACAAGCTGGGGACAAGTGACTCACCTGTGACACAGCAAACCACAGCAAGCAACACCAAACATGGAGATACCAGTGCCCCTATCAGGCTTACAATGAAACAAAAAGACAACAAGACAAGTAAAAAATTCCAAACAAAACCAAAACAAACCAAACCTAAACCGAGACAAGACAGCAGCACGCCCCACATTAACAGTCGAGATGGAGATGGAGTTGGGCCATGCTACCTGGACAAAACTTGAAACCACCCTTTAAATCTGCAGTAGCGTAGCTCTACAGTACCCATACTTGTACTATAGGCAGCCAGGTGGCCTTACGAATGCTATGGTACTGGCAGAGAGAGCACACAGCCGCAGAGCGATACAAACAAACAATGACTGAGATGAAAAAATAAACACTGTACACAGAACAATAGGGTAGGGCAGTAGCACACAGTACCTGTAGACTGTGGTGCATGTACTGTAGACTGCAGTACCAGAGCCAGACTGGTCGAGCCTACAATACTACCTGTCACTGGACTGCACAACAAGCATGACTGGATAATCTGACCTCACCAATTATAGTGGCAGAGACAGGGGAAGACCAGGAGAGCAGAGAACAAATAGACAGGCTTTACCTGCCCTGCTACCCGAAGATTACTGTACCTAAGGCTTTACCTGCCCTGCTAGCCATTGGCTACTGTAGGCTACTTATGGCTTTACCTGCTAGCCATAGGCTACTGTACCTAAGGCTTTACCTGCTACACATAGGCTACCTAAGACTTTACCTGCCCCTCTACCCGTAGATTACTGCACCTAAGGCTTTACCTGCCCCTCTACCCATAGATTACTGTACCTAAGGCTTTACCTGCCCTGCTAGCCATTGGCTACTGTACTTATGGCTTTACCTGCTACACATAGGCTACTGCACCTAATGCTTTACCTGCTACACATAGGCTACCTAAGGCTTCCCTAGAAGTCAACCTGCTTGTTTTTCCAAGCATCCATGCGGCCCATATCAGGAACTGCCCCTGTCTCAAAGACTATCTTACATATCATACCTCGCCTACTATGTCATCCAATTTACCTTCACATTATTGCAATAAATGTATCCCCTAATTATTTCAATCCTCTGTTGCATTCTTGCACTAAAATGTTGAGTATGGTCATTGTGCTCCGTTGGTATTTGGTATTCATTCCATATTCCAAATGGCTTGTGATACATCCTCCGCTCTGTCTCATAACAAAGTGGACGTGTTTGTGTGATGCAGCTCCAACTCCACACTGACGGCTTTCCAATTGTGATTCAACCTTAAAGACCTTCCCTTAATGTGTTCCCTAAAGACAAGGCCTCGTTTACAAAGTAACTACTAGAGGAAGAAAGAGAACATGCCACTTTCAGCTGCTGTTGAGGGTCACCCGTTCTGTTTGAGAGTGAATAACAGAACAAGACCTAACTGATGCTCATTAATGGTAGGGCCTACTTAGTTAATATAATGCTGTAATAATGCTGTTATTTTCACCAAGGAGGGTTTCGTGCCTTTAATTGCATTTGTGTGATGATGATGATGATGATGATGATGATGATGAACACGACTGTGTGTGTGTGTGTGTGTGTGTGCGTGTGTGTGTGTGTGTAGGCTATGTTTGTGAGAGTGTGTGTGTGTGTGTTTGTGTGCGCATCCATGAGCTATATATAGGATATCAGCAGTGCTGATGATGGCGTTTATTCTCAGACAGATGGTGTTGTGTTACATTTTGTGATGCCTGGTGACTTTCCCCCTTCTTTAAGTGTTTTATTTCCCCTGTAGACGTAGAGCTCACAGGTCCAGTTACACTGCAATTACGCCACAGACGTCACTATCACATCACTCCGCAGCTGGTGGAGACGCTTTCCAAAAAGTGTGTGGGAAACGTAAGGCGGTGGTGGACATATATGGAGGAATGCACCAAAATATTAAAAGTCTTCCAGTCCAGACAATGGACAGATCCTTCATGTAAAACACACACAAACAGATGCAAAATAACAGGTGGATTTCGCAGTTTTCATAAACCTATGGCTTTTAATAGGGGCCAATAATACCATTTGGAGCTGTTTTCTATAGCACCCTTGGTGTCTTGAAGAGATCCTTTCAGAAGCTAGAACAACTCCATATCTCAACACAGGTTTAGGGTAGAAAGAAAAACCTTCAGAATAATGTTGTGCCATAACCTACTAAAACTGTTGTCCAAACGTCTGATTTCTGTGGGGCGTGACTGAAGAAATAAAACACATAATAATTACAGCTTTTATCACAGAAATTTAGTAAAACTCTCCCAAGAAATGTGTCCTACTGTATGCTGTTGTGAGTCTAGCTATGAGGTTTAATAGTAATGCCATCAGTGCAGCCCCTTGTTGTGTGTCAAAGCACCTTCTTCTTTCCTTCACCTGTCTGCCCTCAAGGCTACCCCTTACTGAATACAGATTTGCCATGAGAAAGCACTTTGAATGGGAGAGGGTCTAGATAGAGACTTCCAGTTTGCTCTCAGATTGGTTCCAAGGCCAGTTGGGTCAGTGTTTGGACATAGAGTATATACATTAACTTACTGTAATGCAATATAAGACTAGCCTGTATTATTACTGTACATTATGTGTTTCATGAGATTGTAATAAAGAAGTGTGAACACAAACCTATTTAGGCCCAATTATTTTCCCGAACATTTTAATCAATGTTTCTAGACTGTGGTTGATATCATTCAACATTCCTGCCCAAAGAAGGGGGCATTTCCTCCTCAGGGTTCCCTGGTTGCTTGACTGGAGCACAGAGAGAGAAAGTCCCAGTGGTGAAAATAGGTGTTGAGTGAGGAGGACAAAGGGACTCATGGGACAGATGTGAGAACAACAGAAATAGGGACTCACAACCAGAGAACAGGATCTGAATCAAGGTTGTAGAAAAGACAAATCATTTATAGGTTGTCATATGGTATGTTCCTGTCACCCCCTTTGTTTTGTTACATGTGGGACTATCAATACACTCACTTCCCTTCCTCCGACTCATTCATCTACCCAGAGAGAGAATGTCACATATTATTTACTGGCAAATTGATCTCCATAGTGTTTAACTGTGTGGTTAATCTGATCTAATCTGAACGCTCTCTCTCTCTCTCTCTCTCTCTCTCTCTCTCGCACGCACACACACACACACATACTCACACACATGATCAGATCTATCATTAGAGAAATGTATGGCCCACTAAAGCCAAGTGATCAAAGCGTGTTGGCCTGTGTCCACTAAGGCGGAGGTGCTGGTGCCTAATGAGCACGCTGGTGCCGCTGTGTTTATTTGCACACCCACTTCACGACTGATTGAGGAATATTTTCTCTGGAACCCACTTTGCCAAGTTGAATGGCATTAGCTGTTTTCCTTTGCATTTTTGATGCATCTTCAAAAGCTCCTTCAGGCAGCAGACTAGGTCAGACTTCCAATCCCACCAATCCCATAGCGTTTTGGACTCCTAACCACCCCCCCCCCCACACCATAAACCCCCAAGACCTGCTCCCGCTATTTTGTTTATGGTGTATATATTTAGCTGGAATCAAGATGTGCTGCTTTGGTTGAAACCGCTCCTGTCTAAAAAAGACCTGGGCTTAATTAGTGGGCTTCTGGAAACTAGATACCCTGTAGTTATTTGCCCAAACATTGCAATTCTCCTTGGACAGATGAAGCAGAGTTTTGGTTGGATAATTTCTCTGAAGTGTTTAATTATGTCAGAAATTTTATTTTTTGTTAGAGCAGCAACTCAAGACAAAGATTTCCCAGGCCAGATAGAACTGGGTGCATCCATGCACATACGTCAACCTAAGATCCTTTTCCAAGTGCTATGTCTTAAATGTCAAAATGTCACTTTGTTTTATTTTATCTTATTTTATTTTGGCACCATTAGAAGGTCACACACACACACACACACACACACACACACACACACACATACACACACACTAGTAGGCTATACAAGTCCACAGAGGTAGACAGAAGAAGAGCCTGCAGACCAACAATACCGTGCTCCCTGCCTAATCCGGCCCCAGGGCCAGAGACGGTTAGGGTCCCCTCTCAGAGGCCTGAATAGCAGCCCACAAAAGGACAAGGCGGCCAGTAACCTAAGCTTGTGACTTACGTGGCTGGATAGCGTGCCGAGCGTGAGAGGCCTAGATTGCACTGTGAATCTGCCCTGGTACACAGAAAGCACCTGCGCTCCTTAATGGTGTCTGATGTCAACTGGGCCAATAGGAGTCCAGTTACGCAAGGTGAGAACAGGCAGCTGAAAATGGGAAGAGAAAGTCTCAATATGATCTCAAATTTGTGTGTGTGTGTGTGTGTGTGTGTGTCTAGTTTTTTTCTAGTCTTTCGGTTACACTATATGATTAATTTCTAGCTGGTTAAAATAGTGTGTTTATATAACAGACATTCTCAGGATAATTCCTGTGTGAATGTCAGTATACAGTAGTCCAGTTGGCTGTAATGTGTTGTGTGTGCTCTGAATGATTTGTACAGTACATGTAGGCAGAGGATGATGTGAGTGTAACTCACCCATTCCATGATGGCTCCATGGGGCTAAGATAGAAAGCAAATGAATATCTCAGAGACAATCTCCCTTCTGTGTTTGAAAAACTAAACAGCATCCCTCTTTTGCTAAACTGGCCTTTCAGGCTGACAAATGGATGGAATAGTCTTGCAAGGAGTCTAACAAGCCAACTTGGCAGCTCTTAGATATGGAGGGGTTGGGGTTGGGGGTGGAGGAGGAGATGGGGGGTCAAAACAGCAACCCTGCTGTGGAGTAATGTGGGGGGTAAGAGGATGTGTGATGAAAGATCAGAGACGGGCTTCAGTCAGAAGAGGCACTTATGGTCTCTTTCTACGACTCCTAATAGCATGTTTAGCTCCGTATTTTTAGCCTAGCATGGGCCATACAGAGGCCAGTCAGAGTGCCTGTGAGAAGTCTTAGACTGGAGCATAGTGCTGGGATGTGTGCTGTGTCTAGTCCTTTCTCAGGCTAATGAGAGGGAATGAATGAAAACGAAACATCTTATCAAGGGCTGAATTCATTCAAAACAACGCCAAAGTGAAAAATGTCAGTTATAGGCTTGTTTCTTTTAGTATCTCGCAAAACTAACTCCTGTTTTAGTGGAATGGAGATTATGGTTAATAGAAACAAACACTATTGGCTGAACAGTATCCACCAAAAATACTGGACAGATACATGTAGATAGAAAGGCAGACAGACAGATAATGTAGATACAGTAGATACTGTAGATAGATAGACAGATAGATAGATAGACAGACAGATAGATAGATAGATAGATAGATAGATACTAAATGTTTAAATGATTTTTCCTTGCATCACTCTCTTTGATGTAGTTTAGCCCTACCAAAGCCACAGCATGTTTCTCTCTGTACTCCCCTTTCTGCTTTCTTCTCCCAGCATGATCTTCTGAACTTTGCAGCGGTGATGTAATCCTTTGTTTATGTGTTGGCTTATCCTACCAAATGAAAAGCATCTACATTGTGACCCCAGCACAAGGCCCCCATTAAACAACTTTGGGGTGTCCTAAACTCATGCCTTTGTTCACAACATAAACACAGCAAGGGACTGAAAGTTGCAACAGGCTCACATCATTTGAGTTTATCTGAGACAGTGCAGGAGCTGTTATCATTTTGAGGAATGAAAATCACACTGCCCAATCTAGTGTTAACACATTGAGTGGTAACAGGCAGCTATCAGATGCAAATCACAATTTGTTGTCTGAGATAGAGGTCACTGTGAGACTTTTTCACTTTGATGAAAGGGTCCTTATCAACTGTGTTGGGGAGTAACCTAATCATGTACAGTACCAGCATTATGTATTCAGTTTACAAAAATCTTCTGTTACAATTTTATAGGTAAAATAGATGATAATCAGAGTATATTTAGGCTACTTTGTGAAAAATTGATGGATTACACTTACATTTATGGGCCTAGAATGTGGGCACGCACATACTTTTAACTTGGAGCCTTTAGGAATAGATCAGTCCAGCACCTTCGATAAAGTTTCTATTTTCTTTTCAACTGAAAATGAAACACGTCTTTGCTGGTTCCTTTGACAGCATTATGAGCAGAGGTGAGTGTAGATCCAAGTCCAAGTCTCATTTTTTCAAGTAGGCTACCGAACAAGTCACTACATTTTAACACTTTGTTAGTTGGCAATGACGTAGCATAACAGCATCCATTGTGCATGTTATTTTATAGAACACAAAGTGTAAATGTGACTGGTTTCAAATCAGAGTCATTGATTTTTACACATGGTGTTCCACAAGGTTATATTTTGGGGCCATTATTTTTCACAATTGTACATCAACAGTGTTGGGAACCAGCCTCCCTACAAGTAGCGAAGATACTAGTTTAAGTACATTTTTTAGTAGTGTGGCTGTAGTGAAGCTGTTTTCTGAATTTGGTAGCTTTCATTAGTTTAGCTATATTTTTGGCCATGTAGTGTGGTAGCTTTCCCTGAGGCTACATTTTTAGATCATCAGCTCAATCTTCCATCAAAGATCTATGGAAGATCAGTTTTTTGCAATAATGTGACGCATTTGTTGCATGAGTAGTGCCATAATTAAAAACTGGGTCTTTTATTACTTGTGTGCACATTGCAGTAAATCTAAATAGTCATCAAGAGTCATATTAGAAAGCAGTGTGTGCTAAAAAATAGTGCAAAATGCTGGTATCATAACACTGTATAACCCATAGGCAAATCAAGCCATTTTTCAAGACCCAATAAAGCAAACACATACACATAGGCCGACTATTCTGGGCACTGAATGTTATAGAAACTCCACAAATTTTATCTGAAGTGTGTAAAATCGCTCAAAGCTCAGTCAATTCCCCTAAATAAAGATTGGTTGTTGATGATGATGATGTTATTCTCTTAAAAGCTATTTTAGCAGCTTTTGCATAATAAAACTATGGAACTAAGGAATAAAAAAAATATAGCAATGGTAATTCTGGATAGTGTCAGTTTTGTTTAAAGTTGGAACTATATTTAGATATTTAGACCCAAGACACGTCAAGTCATTGCATGTCAAGCCAAAGTCTGATCCGGGTCTCATCAATAGCATTCAAGTCTGAGTTGAGTTGCAAGTCATACCTAATTTTTTCAAATCAAGTGTGAAGTCATTAAAATCATGGCTCGAGGCCAAGTCATGTGACTGGATCCACATCTCTGCTTATGAGACTATACCTTGCAGACATCATAACCTTTGCTATGTTGTATTTTTTTTATATGCTCTGGGCCTGCGTCATTTGCTTTCGAGATGGAATGTGGTCTATGCGTGAATAGGTTAGTCTTCAAAGCAGTGTAATTTGGAATGAATTAACTGCATAATTGACTCTTAAAGTTACAGTGTACCATTTATCAGTATTTATAACTTTTGCTATGAATGAAATATTATGCATTTAGGACATACACGACATATAAAATAACCAGCAGCCTTGTCGACAAAAAATAATCCAAAGTATTTGGATTAGGTTACTCACATAGAGTAATGTAATGGAATATGTCACAAAATACACTGTAGGGCATGCATTTGAAAAGTAACCTACTTTTTTGTGGGGGAACTGCCAGATTCAAAGGCTTCTAAACAATGGTTAAAAAGGTTTAGCTTATTATTATTAGTTTATTTAGCAGGGACCTTGCACAGGAGAATCCCTGTACCAGAGTTAGCTATATAGCTAATTTACATCTGTGGTCCCTGGGCAGGG
>JASCQX010000029.1:1840484-1852465 GCA_030264415.1 Sardinella fimbriata
GTCACCATTCTCATGAAGCATAACAAAGTCTTGCAGACTGGCTGATCTTTAAAATACTTGCTCTACATGTAAACCTCCACTAACTTACTTTATGGCTATACTAAAGTTCTGTACAAAATCTACATTGAAAAAGTAGAGCAGCATTACGAACGCGGACAAAGCTAAAATGAGGACATGCCAGTCTCTATAGGCTACTGATCGTGCCCAAACATATATATATATTTTTAAGAAACTAAATGTGCTGGATTTTTATTGTATAACATAGCCTAATAGGGCCTACATCTCGCCAATCACTAACAGAGCGCCCAACTCGAGTCGCGCCCCACTTCCACTTAAAAGAGAAGTAAATAATTCTCTTTTGTGTGCTTATTAAAACGGATTTCACGCACAACACCACCCAAATAATGGGACCTCATGCCAGGACCTAAGGGAGGAGGGGGAGTGGGCATTGCCTTTTTGCTGTTGAGTGTCAGCGGCACACTTCGGCTTTCTGCCTCTTACTCACTTTCAAGAGTTCATCTCAGGCGGGCAGGGAAAAAAATGTGGAGACGGAATTTATCTGGCACTAAAACACACCACAGGCGCTTACAGTGATGGATTCAAAGCCATTTTACAGGCATTATGTAAATCACAACTTTTCTTAAAATATAGGCTACCTTGGTAAACTTTTCTCTGCACTGTTTGGCTATCTTGTTTAATTAGGTTTCCCTGTCCCTGTGTAGATTGATGCCTTTTAAAATAAATATTTAGTTCTAATGGGAATATTTTTGAAAATGCAAAATATAAAATAAAATAATATCCAAAAAATAATAATAGCCTAATAATTATTGTTTGTTTATTCATGTAGTTATTTTTGTTATTATTATTATTATGAAAACTATAATCACACATGATTTGATAAGGAAAAATAAAGGATTAGTGGAGTCTAAAAACTTTATGGCAAGCGAGCGTGCACACACACTCACACGCATGCACAGACGCACACAGACACGGAAGTCTAGAAACTGCCGAGCGCCGTGTGTCTAGGAACAGGTGCACACACTTAATACACCAATGTCAGTTACAATACATCTTTCCAATTAGACAACAGTCGTAGACAACACAAATACTAGGTTGTCTTAGTCACCGATTAAGAATAGTAAACAAAGTGGATTTATATGTAGATTATTTTCCAAAAATACACTACAGACAGCATAAGCGTTTA
Source organism: Sardinella fimbriata (assembly GCA_030264415.1). NCBI lineage: Eukaryota > Metazoa > Chordata > Actinopteri > Clupeiformes > Clupeidae > Sardinella > Sardinella fimbriata. The sequence continues at coordinate 1,841,689 of JASCQX010000029.1, forward strand.
CCACTTTGTGACACCCGACCTAGATAGTCTTATTTATAACTTAGTGAGATGGTTGTCACGGCTGTTAGACCGCAACACATTTTCACGAGTGTCCGAAGAGAAGACTGATCCTGACGGTATGCAAAGCACAGCACCAGTCGCTACTGCCACTGGCTTCATCCCACCCGAGTCTCATTAAAACCGCGCGGCGGGGAAAAAAAACCCCGCTCAATCCAGCCGTCCGCGCATTCGGAGGCGACCGCTACATGAAAGATGACAATGGAATGCCAGCTACTCACCAAACATCTGCGACGTACTGTACACATCCTCGAAACTGCTAGGTCATGGAGATGGCGGCGCGGGGACAGATGCAATGCAAAGCGCAAACTGATGGCCACTAACGGTATAGATTAGCATGGGGTCCGCAGCACAATGATTCTAATCAATAGCGCTGCACTTCCATAGCAGATGGCTGGGGAGAGGAGAAAACTGAAAGAAGGCAAGGGGGAAAACAGTGCCAATCGACCCAGAGTTATTCAGGCCTCGCTTTGGGCTTTACTTTTGGAGTTTGTACTGAAAAGGCCGAATTACTTGATCACATATTACAATCTACCCTGTGTGTGTGTGTGCACGTGTTGCTTGCAAAAGTGAACGTGGGCATCATTGGTTTCTTCTACGTTTGCACATAGACTACATGTCTCATAAAGTCAATACAAATTGCTGTTTTAGACTTGGCAGAAAAATATTGTTAAGAAAAATAACTATGACAATAATAAACCCTGTAAAAAAATTGACAAAGTGATATTAAGGCTTTCATTAATCATTAGCCTATTGTCTGAGAAAATAAAATGTTTATTCGAAGGTATCAAATACTGTAATTGAAATAACAGTAGGTAAATGCTGGCAATGGCCAGCAATAATTGACAAAGTCTGTAAGAACAGGTGTAGGCTAACCTATTTATTGAGCGTTAATTTTACGAGAGGCAAATGGACACCTATAACTAGCCTATGTGTAATCTGTGAAGAGCCAAGAATAACCTGGCCTATGAGTGCGTTGTATTTCCAGTATCCTCGTCATAGCTGCAGATGCACAGAAAGGAAATGTGTCTTCACTGAACCTGTCCTGCACACACATCGATCTGTTGACATGAATAACTCCCATTTTCAGCCAAGAATATCTTTACAATTTAAGTGGCGACCTGGCGGGCAACTGAAAACAAAAACGCCAATGATGGTGTCAGAGTTTTTTGTTTATCTGTCACATTATCTGCAACTATCCTTCTACGCATTTCGTCTCTCTCTATACAAAGCACTGTCAGGTACAGTTCTATATCTGCCCAATTTGTGCACTGGTGGGTCGCCAGCTGAAAGTTTTGGAAGCGGCCCTCTCTGTGAGGGACCCCCTGCTCCTGCTCTGACAGCTGATCAAAAGAAAAATAGGTCAGCCTTTTCAGACGTGTGTCCCTCTGTCCTTAATTACCGCCTCTTTAAACAAAGGCAACATCTGCGCAACTTCCAAACTAAATAGCCACCCAGAGTAAGGCAAAACCACGCTATTTGGCAAATCTGTTACTTTTGAAACAGTTAATTCCCAAAGTGACTAACACTATTTCTTTGTGTTCTGTGACGAACGTTTAAAAAAATGGGCCAAGAGAGGCTCACGGAAATGCTTGATCGACCAAAAGGAAATTGGCATAACAATATTACACAGGTTATTTTATCAGTTACTTCACGCGTGACTTCTGCCAACTTGTTAAAAGTCTTAGCCTACTTGTTAAAATATAGCCTAAATGTAAAATATAATTTTAATCAATGAGGCTTGAAAGGGGTGCATGTTGTAGCGGTGGGACACTGGCGCCTAGGCTATTTCAAGATTTTAAGAGCACGATTTCAATGGTTTTTTTTTTCAGCATGTGTGTGTGTTTGTGTAGCCTACGTGTGTGCGTGTGTGTGTTATGAAAAAAAAAATGAAAAAAGAAGGCGCGCTTAGGGATCACTGGGTCTAGGTTACCACCACAAGTTGCAAAACTAGGCTCTACATTTTTAAGCTTCAGGATGGGAAGTAATGCTTTTGCAAGGTCTAATCGAAACATCGAGAATAACATTTAGACTTTGTATATGAGAAAAAGTGGAGCTAAAAACTGCAGCCTAATGATGAATTAACCTTATCACAGCATTCTGTCTTATTGATTTCTCATAATTAGCATATCATTCATCGCCAATTTCACATTGGCACATTGGTCAAATTCAACCAAGTATTAATACTATTGATAAAAACATAGTAGATTATGTGAGTTTTTTAATATGCTAAATTATTCCATAATAATATACTTAGAGCCTAATGGCGATGTAAGCTTGTTTATCATTTTGTAACTGTTTCAAACACAGAATGAACTATGATAGCAGACAGATTATTGTGTCAAACATTAAATGTTGGGGAATGTTCTCATAGGACAGGAAAGGGTTAGTGGGAGTTGCAAAGATGTCCAGACTTTCCAAACGTTAGTATCCAGATGCAAAGGCTGCGTACAAATCTCAACCGCACTTGTAAACCCGGGTCTTCAGAATTGGTCCAAGCCTATTGGTGGTCACAGCAAAATGAGGCGGTCTTGTGAAGAAAAGAGGAAACACAATTGGCCAAAGACCGTGTCCGTCAAAGCGTTGTCTACGCCCTTTTCAGTGGGGTAGGGTGAGCGTAAAGCTAGCCCATCCTGGACAGCTCCAGCTGCCCAAACAGTAGACATAGGAGGAGGAGAGGGCTCGGACATGGGGAGAATCAGCACTGGCCCGTCTGATAGAGATCGGTAATTTTTTAAATAAAAACCCGAGAGGCCTTAGAAAACAAACAAACGGAAACCCATCCCTGGCACAAAACATTAAATAGATCAATGGACTGAATGAAGACTGCCTACAACGCCTATCGATGCCTGGCCAAGGATTTGGATGCTTACGCCATGAACCCAGAGATGACAATGGACAGCATTGGCAATCTGCATGGCGGAGTAAGCCATGAGCATGATTTGATGAACAGTCATAGCCCCCATCACAATCGGAACACGGGGGCTTCTTTGCGGATACATCAGGATCTGGCTGCGGCATCGTCGCGGACCGCGATGGTGTCCAGCATGGCAACGATTTTGGACGGAGCCGGAGAGTACCGACCAGAATTGTCTCTCCCGCTCCATCACGCCATGAGTATGCCGTGCGACACATCCCCTCCCGGGATGGGGATGAACAGCACCTACGCCACGTTAACTCCACTGCAACCCTTACCGCCCATTTCTACAGTTTCGGACAAATTCCACCATCCGCACCACCACCACCATCACCATCCCCACCAGCGTCTCTCTGGGAACGTAAGCGGGAGTTTTACGCTGATGCGGGACGATCGGGGTTTACCAGCAATGAACAACCTCTATAGCCCCTATCATAAGGACATGTCCGGGATGGGTCAGAGTTTATCCCCCCTGGCCAGCAGTCCCCTCGGCAACGGTTTGGGCTCCATACACAACACCCAACAAAGCCTCCATAACTATGGCACACATGGGCATGACAAGATGCTTAGCTCCAACTTTGATGCCCACACTGCCATGCTGACCAGAGGGGATCAACATCTCCCTCGAGGCCTCGGTGGCCCGCCAGGTATGATGCCCCATTTGAACGGGATGCACCACACTGGGCATCCGGGCCACCCTCAATCCCACGGGCCTGTGTTGGCTTCTAACCGAGACAGACCGCCCTCCTCCTCTGGAACACAAGGTAACAACTCGGGGCAGCTGGAAGAAATAAACACCAAAGAAGTCGCACAAAGGATCACAGCCGAACTGAAGCGATACAGCATCCCGCAGGCAATCTTCGCGCAGAGGGTGCTGTGTCGCTCCCAGGGCACTCTTTCCGACCTCTTAAGAAACCCCAAACCTTGGAGTAAACTTAAATCTGGAAGGGAAACGTTTCGGAGAATGTGGAAATGGCTGCAGGAACCCGAGTTTCAGAGGATGTCGGCCCTACGGCTTGCAGGTAAGACAAGGTATCTTCTTTAAAAACATTCCTCTTCCGCCGCTGACGACGCCGAGCTTATTCTCCTCATCACTAAAACAGAGTTCACCAAGTGAGTTACATTTCAGTGGAGAGAAATTTATTTTCACTTACAGTGTTTTCAGCTACTGGTCAATAATTGCGATCAATATTAATGACAGTTGAATTAATAATTTTCTCCCCTGAAAGGAGTGTTTGCTTAATAGATTGTAAATTTCTCTCGCACATTTGGATAACAGTCTATATAGCCTACAGTTTATATTTTTAATGAATGCGTCAGAGCACTTTTTTAGTGACGAGGTAAAACAGTTGATCAAAGGGTAAAATGGTTTACGCTTAAGAGATGTTATGTTTAGTGATGTAGGCTATTTAACAAAGCCCTGCTTCTTTGGTCATAAAATGCACGTTTTGTAGGGCTGCTATTCCCTCTGTTTCCCTGTGTCTGATAGATTTGAGTAGCTAAGGGTGTTTTGTTAGTGTGTGCAGTCTAATCCATGCAACAGAAAACATATGCTTAGCCTTACAGCTTTACCAGCTATTTTCAAAAAGGCACGCTGAAATGTATGTAGCCACAGCTGTAACAATAACTTTATAGGGGTAAGTGGTCTGTGTTTCCCCCGCATAGGTTTAAGAAATTCAGTCTGTGAAATGAAACCCAACGTCTCAACGCCAATGTTGAGAGAGGTTGAGAAAATGAGAGCCAGAGAGAGGAGGGAATAATGAAAGAGAGGGACGGTGAGTGTAGAGAGAGATCCTGGTGATGGTAAAGGCTATTATCCCCGACAGAAGACCTGCGATGCTGGAACCCTCGCATCTATACTGTAAGGTTGTTGCCCCCTCTAGCGATCAAATTTATTACCATCAATACGGTCTCCTTTTGTTCTAGGAGAAAGGCCCCCGATGCTAAACCTAGATTAGTCTTTTTGTATTGATTGAGCACAAATTTGTTGTTCGAAATTATTGGCAATCTAATCGCGCATGATTGACATCAACTATATCAAAAACTATGGACACGAGCCACGTAGTTGTTTCCCATATGAATTGGTGCTATTGTTGAAATAATATAGGTATCTGTTTTCCAAAAATGTTGACATACCACCCTATGCTTACCTAGTTGCAATAATATTATTCTGCATTTTGTAAGTTATAAGTGTACTTGACCAAGTGGTTCAATCTTCACGATTACCATATGAGGACTTAGTTGTATTTATCATTCAAAACAGGTTTTACGCACGCATGGCCGGTGAATGAGAGAGGCGCAGGTTTGTTTATATTGCCTAGTACGGCTGATGCGTACAAATACTGCAACTATAAACTTATCCACATTAAACATGTTGCATCGCAAGGTCATTTTTCTACCATACTGAACATTTCCTCAAAAATCGGACCAGATATATAGAATATCATTGGTCATTTTCTATTTTTTAATTGCAGATTGTAAAAAAATGAGTTGATCAAGGGTGACAGTGGGTGAATCATAAATCGTAAAAATGGAACCTGCGGGATAGTTTGCTACCCGAAGGCAATAGTGAGAGGCTTGGGAAAGCAGTCTTGTCCTTCGTTTCCCCGTAGGATCGGCAGCTTACAGATGGCGGTAAAGTCTGCGGCCGGAGCGCTGGGGGAAGGTATTATGTGATCGGCGAGGCAGGGGAATTGAAAAGAAGAGCAGAAGCTGCAGAACCTCTATGAATTATTGATAGAAATCACGGCGTGACCCACAGCTCCAGCACAAAACGTCACCTTGTCTTGGGTTAACTAGGCAAAATGGAAAGTGGGGCGTTGAGCTTTTGTGCCTTTATGATAATTAAGATTTCTATCAAATAAAAACATTTCACTTCAAGCAATTTAAGCAATAGAAGTAAAATATATTTTGCTCACATTGTATTTTGCGCGTAGCCCATTTAAACGAACAATTAGACCGTTGTTTACTTTGTTGTCAACAACATGTTGCACTGACTACATTAATGTATGCAATGCTGAGTAATGTAAACATGGCACCAATGCCTATGTACTGTAATAGGCCGGGAACTGAAGTTGTTATAGGCTATAGCCTACGATGCCTTTGCTCAGGCGTATTTCTTTCGAGAAGGGTGCAGGTGTCTTGTCACCGCATGGTTTCACCAGAGAAAATAGCCCTGTCCTTGTGCTAATAATTTAGTCAAATCAAACGTGACATTCGACTCCAGCCCATTCCTCTCACACGACATGCAATCAGGCCGGACTGCCACCTCGGGCGCCTCAAATCAAGGAGCGCACTCATTTTCACCAAATCATTGTTATTCCTCTCACAGTGTGTAGAAACAACTTGACTAAATAAATGATGAAAAGGGACAAGCGGCATTACGAATCAGCCCTGTTGAGATAGAAAAAAACACTAGGGTTAAGACCATGGCTCTCACTGGCTGCAAACAAATGAAGTTAAATAAATACACAGAGGCGTCGGATCTAATAAAAGTTTGTGTTCAGCGCCAGCCCGTGTCTGTCTTGATAGCCTAATTCCTTCACCAATTTGTGGAGTTTACAGAGAAGATAATCTTCTGTCAGATATCTTCATGCAGCCAAATCGAGATCAACAAAATCAAATTCTTTAAATCAATAATGCTTATTAAATTAATCATACTATTTCTAACCAATTGTTTAAATTTGAAACTGCAGCACGTCATGCATAACGAGCTCATATTGGTTTTCATTTACGAAAAGCTGTAAAATAAACATACAAGGGCCTATTTTATTACTTCACGCGCTGTATCCTAGCCTACAATACATCTCTGCCAATGCTTGTAAAATATCAATTTCGTTGGGAAATGTAACCCTCATGTACAAACCATATAAACCATCTCAACCATCTCATGATCAAAAAAACAAGGGCGTACAATTTATTTCACAGAATAAAACGCGCCGCTCTGTCCATCATTCGTCTAGTTATGTCACTTTCTAAAACAAATATGTGAAGCTGTATGGCGATGGATCGATGGCGATAATCTCTTGAAGATTAAAAGAGCATTAATGCTGGCAACAATAACACAAACGTGTGGACCCAGCGCGCATTGATTTGGAACCCGATCTCGCCTGTTTCCAGTAAAGCTGACGGTGGAGATCTCTTCCCAGCACTGAGGCGACTCCAGCAAACCCGAGTCGGCCTGCCTGTCCCCACTTTCATACGCTTTCCAGTGACGGATCGCTTTTAATCATTCGTGTGCAGATGCGAGCACACAGCGCGGTCACAATCACTCGGAGCTGAGTAGTAGCCTAGCCTATTAGCTGAGGGAAAGTACCCAAGGAATAGATGCCGCGGATGACCTTCGTCTGGATTTAGACAGAGCTTTGCCCCTGAAGACACAACATGGCTGTGCGTGAATAGCCAAGCTTGATGAACTTGCACGATGAGTGTGCCCTGTCACGGAGGTTTCTTCATTACAGAAATGCAAAACAGCAGTGTGCATGTCTTTGTACAAATACAGGAAAATCCAGTTATGATGACTTCCAAATGGCACTTATGAAGTACAGAAACTAGAAAAGGCTCATTAATGGTGAAATACTGTATTTCCTTTATTATTTGTAGCTCTCATTCAGTTGTTGGGCACTCAAATGTGTTGTCAAATCTATTTCCTGCACAGACTGCATTAGGCTAATGCAATACATGACACCATGGCAGTGGCCTAGCACTGGGAGAGTGAGCATACTGAAAGTACATGGGACCTTCTCTCAATTGTATTAAAACCACATTATAATCTGATCAACCCACAGCTCATTTGCACAGAGACTGCAGTCTCAAATGCTCTAATAGTGAACTTAATGCTATGCACAAGGCTTGAGGGGTTGATTACTACCTTGTGACTGATGGTATGTACATTAAGATTGTGGTATTAAGATAATCATGGTATGTACAGCATCGTGGCTGTGCTATTTTATGATTTTATTTGGGTGCAGTGAAGTAATTTGTACAACTGTAAATTGATGATGGGTGCCAGGATTAAACAAGGTTGGCTGCAGCATGATCATTGGCTCACTTGAAAATTAGATTATAATCTCAGATAGTAATGAATACCCCATATAGTATGCAATGGACGGAAAGCTTAATCCAGCATCATAGATGACATTACACTAAAAACAGCTTAAGTCAAATCTGCCAGCATCATTGTTCATTCCCATCAAGTCAAGTATGGTTGGTAGGAAATGTACTGAATTGCTCTCTGTTACCAGTGAAAGCTCCAGTGGAAGGCAGGGACAGGGTTTTGGAGTTTTAGGTCTAAGGGACATTTCAGTCATGACTAAACAGAGCGTTTTCTGTCAAATGCACGTTTCTCAGTGGAGCTCAGCAAAGATGTTTCATTTGCCACTGTTGGTAGATGGGAGAGGTCGTACCTGGATTCTCAGTCACTTTTCTTTTAGAGTGCCCCTGGGTAATTAGCCATGCAGCGAACTTGGTTTTCACCTTAGGTTGATTTTGCTGTAAAGCTAAGGAAACACATTGAGGTTCAGGTTAATATGACATTCAGAAGAGCACATAACCCTCTATAATCCCTAATGTCAATGTGACATTGCACTACTCCAACACCTTTATGCAGCTACACTGCTAGATTCAACTCACACAGGAAAACAGATCCATGACTTAATCTTTTACCCTAAATGTTTAACTGTTACTGAGACAATTTCCTCGTCAACAACAAAAACATCACTGTGTCAGTGGATTCTCTGATTGGCTGTATCATGCGGCTGTTGATAAGTGTGTTTGGTAACAAACCTTTGGACTCCCGATGTCATCATCGTTACTGGTGTGGATAGGCTTAACTGTTCTCCCCACATTCATTCAAACCCTCCCCCTCCCATTTGATTAGAGAGCTTCCCCTCTGTCTCGCTATGTATGTGTCTGTGTGTGTGTGTGTGTGTGTGTGTGAGTGTGGCAAACGCAGACACTGCCTTTGTGCAGTCCTTGATAGAGATCAAGTGATGTTCGTTCTGCTGTCAAAGCAAACGGTGTGCCTCGGACGGGTGACTAAAAAAGCAAGCCGATACACACCGAGAGACAGGCCACGAGAGAGAGAGAGAGAGAGCGAGAGAGAGACAGAGAGAGAGAGAGAGAGGAAGCATGATGAGCCCAGAAACTCATTTCTCTGCGAGAGCCTTACTTGCATACAGGAAGTGTGTGGGGCCGCACATTAAGGATGTCCGCACACACACACACACACACACACACACACACACACACACACACACACACACACAGAGGAATGACACAGCTAAGTGCCCACCATGCAAACATAATGCATTTACCCAGATGCATTTATTCACACACTGCGCCATAATGAAGCACCGCGGCTTTAGATGTCTTCGGCTCCCGGAAGCGACAGGGCCCTTATGAGAGAGAGAGAGCACTGTCCGAGATCACATCACTGCGTTTGAAAGTCAGCAAGCAAGGGAAGGTGAGAGAGAGAGAGACAGAGAGAGAGGCTGAGGAACCAAAGAGAAGGGTTCTGTAGCAGACAGGCGGCCTGAACTGTGCTTTAGAGAAATGTCTGGACTGTTTCCACAAGGAATTTCTGTCGAACAAGAGGAATCATCATTGCAGCTCATGTTTTGCGGTGAAATATTGATCTCAAACCTCAATCACCCTACATCACAACTGTATCAGTTCCAACTTTCAAAACAGACTCCAAAAAAAAAAAAACACATTTGATGCTATTCATTTACTAGCTGTGAATTCCTCCCTTTAGGAGTGAATTAGACCATCATGTACAAATATTTGACACTTTTAGAGAATGGATCTTGTATTAAATTGGAGAATGTGTATTCAGGAGGGGGGATTTTTTGCTTTTAAGGATTTCTTTTGAAAACCGGACTAGTGAAAGCAACACACAGTGCACTCATGTGTGGAATTGATTTTTGTAGTCTAAGCTCTTTTTAAAAGGAGAATTCCTATTCAGCTTTTAAAACTATTTTCTGACCATATAATCAACAATATCCTATCAGACTTGAAGGTGGGGGAATGTCAGTAATGTTCTCACCTGTTCTCATGCGTGTGCTTGGGAGCCAGTCACAGATGACACATCATTATTGCACAGAGACCCAGTGGGTGAGGGCATGTGTGAGTGGCTTGTTTATGTGAATACATTAAAGCCCCCTGTAGAGCAGCAAGTAGCCCAGATCCTCCCCCTCCTCTCCACGGCCTCTCAGGGTCTCCTTGTGCAAGGCTTTTGTCTAATGGAGAGGCTCTGGGGTGGGGAGCGGACGAGGGACAGGCAGCGAGCTCTCCGTCCTCAGCACCTGAGAAGGGGAACATGCAGAAGATGTGAAGGACAGAGGCCTTTTGTTGTCATTTTTAGCATGTCTTAGCAGGCAATGACCATATGAAAAAATTCAAAACGTTCACAAAATGTCTCTATATTTGTAACGCCAAGTGTTTTGTGTGGATTGGTATTATATAGAGAAATTGTGTTTTGGAGTTTTGATTGCAACCCACTCAAAGGGGAAGATGGTAGAATGTTGTTTATCAGTCCAATAGCGACCTTCTTTTCAGTTTGAAAAAAGAAGTGGGTTGGTAAACTATGTAATTCGAAATAGTCAGTTAAGGCTAAACCAAATGTCAGATATAAGAGAAGTGACAGCTTTGCGGTTCTATATGTTACTCCCCTGGAGCCTACCAAGGTGCACTTTCTAGGCTCCGTGTGGTTAGAGACGCACCGTGCATTGATTTACATTCGCCGGAGAAGAAAGATCAACCATGAGAGGGAGGGAGACAGAGAGAGAGAGAGAGAGAGAGAGA
>JASCQX010000029.1:1854804-1865894 GCA_030264415.1 Sardinella fimbriata
CTATGCCGCTCGCTCTCGCTCTCTCTTTCTCACACACACACACACACACACACACACACACACACACACACACACACACACACGAATAACAAGCCACAAACAACGAATACATGGACAAAAGGTAGCTAGGGGCTTGACTGTGTGGGACATTTAAACTGCCCACATCTTGTTTGTGCCTGGTGACTTTGGTGCACAGTATTGTTCAAATGTTCTTTTGTTTAATGTTTATTTTGTTGTAGGCTTCACTTTAACAGTCTGTGATACACACATTAGCATGTGCATGTTCATTTGCATGGCGTGCATGCTTGCTTGTTTCTGACTGCTTAAATGAAGAGGATTCTTTCTACAATTAACTGAGAATGTCCCTTGGCAGTAAACTAGCCTATTCTTGCTCACTTTGTCATTTGTGGATATGTTGGATATATGTTTGATTAATGAAATGTCTAAAATAGTTACATGAGGGTAAAACAACTGTTTTCCCAAAAGTTCCTAATTCAACAATTCCCAAAAGTATCTCAACTGTATTTTGAAGAATGGAATAGTCAGTATTGCTTGCCTGGTTTAGCAAACTGTCCTTGCCTTTAGGAAAACCATTATGTCCTCAGAGCATCAATATTGAGACCGTGACAGTTAGAGGGGCGGAGTATGTCTGGAGTAATACAGGTGATGATCAAAGCCAGTGCCAATACCCAGTGGGCTGGTTAGGCTCGGCATTATGTGACACACACACACACACACACACACACACAGGGTGCAATATATTATTTACCCAGTGCTTATATTGCTGGGAATGTGGCTATCGGACATCCATCAACTCAAAGAGTGGATGCCAATGGATCCCTGCCTTAGGTTACATTTGATATCAAGTGATACTTTAGTCAATATCCTGTGATCAGACATTTCACTGTTTGATTGTGTGGTTTTTCCGTCATAGCTGCCTCAGAGAACACATGCTTGTTACTTCCACTTTGTAAACAGAGAAGGCCGACAAATGGCCCTCCTGACCAGCCCGTCATTAGTTAAAGGACCTGGGCCCAGTTGTGGTTTCTGTGATACTAACTCTCTTCCTGCTCTCTCTTCCGTCCTGTTGACTTTCCCCCAACCCCCGCAGCATGCAAGCGAAAAGAGCAAGAGCCAAGCAAGGACAGGAGCAATACACCAAAGAAATCCCGCCTGGTTTTTACTGACCTCCAGCGGCGCACCCTGCTGGCCATCTTCAAGGAGAACAAGCGTCCCTCCAAGGAGATGCAGCTGACCATCTCCCAGCAGCTGGGCCTGGAGCTCAGCACCGTCAGCAACTTCTTCATGAACGCCCGCAGGCGCAGCCTGGACAAATGGATGGATGAGGGGAGTCCGGGAGGCAACTCCTCCGCCTCCAGCACTTGTACCAAAGCGTGATGGGAGGGAAGGGGGGTGGGGGGTTGGGGGAATGGGTTGGGGTTGGGGCGGTGCTGAGGATGGGGGTGGGGTGACGAGAGGAGGAAGAAGAGGGAAGGTGTGCGGAGGGGTCGGGGTGGGAGAGAGGGTGGGATGTAACGGTCAGTATGCCAGGGATGGGTGGACCACTCAAAACCAACCTTTTTTTAAAGAAAAAAAATCCTTTTGGAGAAGGAGGGGAAGGGACTGATCACTGGCACGCTGTAGCAAAAAGCAAGCTGACTTCTGAACCCATGACAAAAGCACATCATCATCATCATCTTCATCATCCATACACACATCCAGCCCACACAACCCACCCCCAATGATCCCCACTGGTAGAGGAGAATTAGTATTTTCTGTTTCTCTCTGCATCTATGCCATGCAAAGGATTGCATCAGATTATTTAAGTGCATTAGATTATAGATATGACTGAATATTCCAAACTTTTCTGAATATCTCCTGACTTCTGTTCACCAAAGGGCTGGTTGCCATCCATTCTCATGACAGATAAACATCACTTTCAGTTGGCTTCTTCATCTACCTTTGATGAATCTCCATTCATGTTCAGGTCTCTTATTATTATTTGCCATCACCTCTGTAGATTATCTAAGGTACGTCATTGGGATCTTCATCAACATCAGAGAATATAGATTATGGGACAAACACAGATTAGGAACTACTAACATCTCCATAGCACCACTCTATATATTTATATAGTGAATGGATATATAGCTATCATTCAGAAGATTTGATTACTTGCAATATAGTTGTACGTTAATTAGTCTTCAAAAAATGGCTGCCAATGGTTTTAATGGTAGCCACTGCTAAATCATGGCAGTTCCAATTTCCCTAATGCCAGAAACTGGCAAGTTTGCAAGCACAAATTTGCCCCATTTTAAACAGTTCCGCCGGTATGCATATATTTACCCAATGACACAAATTGCAGACACAAACATACTTACGCACACGAAACGTGAACAGAATATAGCGACTGCTATGACTGTTCTGTCCCACCAGGCTTTAGTGGACGGCTTAGTCACATGAGCACAATGTTGAAGCACATTTCATTTGCAATAGAACTGGGCCTGCTCCATGCAGATCGTTCTTCACTCCTTAGATTACTCAGGACGCCAATTTTAAGAAGCAGTTGAAGAACACCCATCACAGCATCCTCCTCGCACATGCAAGAACACACACATACACACACACACACACATACACACACACACACACACACACACACACTCGCACTTGCAGACAGGATAACAGCAACAAACTGAACTTATATTCTCATGCACACACACACACACACGCACCCTCACAGCCACACAAATGAAACAACTCAAAACAATCACAAGCCAAATCATCTCACGTTAAAACACTTAAACATCTCATTTGAACTTTTAGTTTGACACCCCATGACCACAGCTAACCAAAGCGAGAGCCTGCTGGGATTGAACTGGTTGGGCGAATCAGGGCCTTTATCACTGAAAAAGAGGACAATCTCAAAGACGATGCCTGCCAGCTTCATCTCTAGCAGGCTCACAGGATGATGGGAGCGCTGGGTGCCCAGAGGCCCTCGTGGGTGCAGACCTTCCTGGAGCCTATGAAACTTAAAACAGGGCTGCTCTGGACCAGGGCCCTGGGCCTCCACCTCCTCCCTCAAGCAAACCCCCGGCTCATCACTGTCACTAGTGGTTCAGTGCTGAAAGGAGTTCACTACTGACCAGAGCAAACCAAATCACACCTCTCTCACTAATCAAATGTAAATATAGGATCTCCTGTCTGTCTATGCCGCCGGATTGAATAGAACATCATTGATTCATAGCCATATATTGCCATCTTTCCATCACCATTCCCACCACCACCACCACCACACACCCACACACATACACACACCAATACACACACCTATAGAGAAACTTGCGAGCCAGTGGCTAGTCCCTTCCCCTTGAAACACAGGTTTTCATGATGTAGAAGCAAGCCAAAGGCTGGACGGATGATTGAAATGGACACTTGAGACTTTTTCTATTTATTGACAAATCGAAACCAAAGAAACTTTTTCTGCACCTAACTGTTCTACAACTTAAAAAAAGAAACTGTTCTAAAGAGGAAGAAAACTTATAACAGCGAGGATACCAAGGAAGAGGAGGGAGGTGGCGGTCGCCGGCAGAAAGCGGAGAGGTAGCTTCGCCTTCTGCCCCGTGCGACAGGGACTTGGAAAAGGGGGAAGCAGATTTGGGACTGAAAGGGTTAAACACGTGTGGAAGCGGTGTCCTCGGTGGCAGCTGCTTCCTAAGGCAGAAATAATGGGTCTCTCAAAAGTTGAAGATTGTCTTTAACGTGTGCCTATGCAGTTTTTTCACCAAAAAATGGAAAAGAACAACGAAAACCTCATCAGCTACAATACCAAAGATCCACAACTTATTCCTACAGCAGTTCTCCCCTCTCCTGTTCCCTTAGCCCATGATAAAGCCTGGAGACCATTCGAGAGAGACACACACCACAGACACACATGCGTGTGCTGACCCGGGAGACGCACGTGTGTGGGTGGATGTGACGTGATGTGATGTGTGTGTGTGTGTGTGTGTATGTGTGTGTGTGTGTGTGTGTGTGTGATTAATTGTGGAGCAGGCCTGCTCACAGACATGGGGTCCAGGGATTCAGCCGATCTCGTGCACGTCACCCAGACTACCTCGGTTCTCTCAGCACTGCAAATCTTGGGCCTGACAAACTTGTCAGTTCAGCTGTTCGTGCTCGGGGACACAGAGAGTGTGCTTCAGCAAAAGTGTGTACCAAAGATAACCGAAAGCACGCTCTTGTGTCTCCGGCAGCAAAGCCACCCCTGACTAGCAAACTGCACGTTATTCACACACACGCACACACACACACTATTCCTATACCTCTGGTATGGGGTTTAAAAAGACTCATATACAGTATATCTCATTCAGCTTAGTATTTTCTTACTCCATAGTTCCAAGGTCACACACCCACATGCATACACACGGACAAGCAGATTCATAGATAGTTTTACACAGTAGTAGCACCACCACACTATTCAGGTTTCACACCAAAGAGAGAGAGAGAGAGCGAGAGAGAGAGGGCCTAGGAGTGTATTGAATGCTGAAACTCTAGTGATTGTAGAGGAAGGAATTCATGGCATGCGGTCACACTTTTGAAGTCTCTTACACAAATAGACGCCGTACACAAATGCAAAAGTTCCTCTGAAAACCAAAGATGCAACCTCCTGGAAGAGCAATACAACCGCATTGAATAGAGAGAGAGAGAGAGAGAGAGAGAGAGATGGACTAGCCTAGCCTAGCCTAGCATGCAGCCTGTCCTTCCTGCCCTCCCTCTGATTGTCCCACATTCAGCTCATCCCGTGCAGAGGTCTGAATCCCCCCCTCCCATGTCTGTGCGCGGGTCAGCCGATCCACTGGGTTACAAGGGACAGGTGTTCCAAAGGCACATCCATGACGTGTTCAATTTCTCTCAAGAACAACAAAGAAAAAGTAGCCCCCCCCCTCCCCTCAGTCACAGTACTGACAAAAAAGCCAAAAAAATGGACAAAAAAACACAAGTTCTTCAGCTGAAGAGAAAGAAAACTGCTCAACTATCGGTCGAATAGCTTTATCCTATAGTTTTCACTCTTGATAGCTTTTAGTCCAAAGAGCCCCCATTGCCCAAGAGCCCCTAGTGCGGTCAGAGGCCTGGAGGCTGAAAGAGGGGGGGCCTTTCTCCATCCCCCATTCACCCACTGCAGTCTGCTCTTGAGGAACACGTGTCCACCATGGATATGAAATCAAACCAAAAAAAAGAGGTTTTCATTGCTTGTCTTAGTACTTACTTTTTATTTTGTCAATGCCTATGTACAATTGTCTTTCCTAGGTTTTGAATGCTATAATTTTATTTATGTAATTTATATTTGCTATGATTGAACATTAATTTAAATGACCAAAACTCCCCTGAAACCCTTTATCCTGATTAGCTTGCCAAAGTTTACATTTTTTGTCTTTCTTTAAGTGTTTGACACTGTCAGACTTATTTATTTATGACAAAATGTGCTAGTACACAAGCATAGCTTTTTTAAAACGTAATTATTTAATATTATTTAATTAGATGTAATTGTTTGAATGAATATTTATGGGTATTTAAGAATGTTAGTGCATCAAAGATGCAGTGCTTACGTCTCCCCCGTTAATTTATTATTAGTTAGCTTTACTTTAAAAAGCAACAGAATGAGTATTTCATTTCCTTTAGACTTAATGAAAAGAGTGAATGTTCAAATTTTAGACGTGTCAATAGAAAGCTGTAATTTACATGTCACGAATTTACTGAGAATTTAGTTTGATCTTCCTTTGATTTGTTTCTGTTCATTTGCTTCCGAATCAAAACAATCTCTTGTGGAAACTGAGAAGGCACTGCATCTGTACTCTAGAGGTAATTTAGCTGTTCTATTGAGAGACCTTTTTTTTGCAAACTGTTTGTTGGCCATTGACGGACAAGCAATGAATTTCAGACTGATGTTTGTGACACGGATCAGCCAGGGCCACGCGTTGACTGAAATGGGTGCAAACACACCAAAGATAACTGCGATTGCTGAGAGGATGTTCATCGCTTCACTCGTAGAAGGAAAACAGAGGAATCCCTTAAAAAAACTAGCTGCTTCCAAGACTGACTTGTGTGTGTGTAAAAAAAACCTTTCTACTTCTATAGTGAGAACCAAAGAGGCTACCTCACTGACTTTTCCATTTGTAATTTTAATCGTGTTGATGAAACCAAAGATACCAAAGATTTTTTTTTTCTCTAGTACGGTCTGCGCTTGACCCATGCTTTCATTTATGATAAATGTCACACTGTCTTTTCTCTCCTTCATCTTTTTCTATCTATCTCTTTCCCGCTCTGTAACACTTCCTCTCTCTTCCCATTAAGATACCTTGTGGCCAGGGAAGTTGCTGGGGATGTTGTGATGTAAGCTCAAAGCCATGTCATCCAGAATGTTCCTCACCACCCATAAGGAGCTGTGCTACTACCAAATACTCCCCCCCACCCTCAAAAGAAACACATTTGCACTGATGGAGAGGACTGGGTGTCCCCACTACTTCTGCTGAGACCCACTGATTCAACACGTTTGAGTTCAGTCAGTGTGAATGGCACGCTTACAATCAGTTGTCATTCACTACTGTACTTATAATTTACTTAACGGTTATTTATTATTTTGAGTTGAATTTAGCAAATAGTAAAAGTGTTGATTTCAGGTTCCACACTTTGAAGTCCTAGCTGGACACAGCAAAGCAAAGCAGACTCATCTCAATGGTCCTCTCCGTCTCAGTGCAAACATGTCAAAGGCAAACCAAAGAACCCCCCTCCCTGTCTCAAACCAAAGGCTGTGGTGAGGACATGCCCATTCTGGCAGACATGAGCTCCTGTGTGTGATGATCTAGTTCAGTCCAGTTCCTCCTAAAGTTCCACTAGGATAGATCTCACTGCTCCTTCTGCTTCTCACACTAATCATCCCCTCCTGTTTAACCCCCAGTCCTACAATATGTTCCTTAGATTGGGCTCTTAATAGCTGCTCAAGTAGTATGTCATGTGTATCAACATACATCATCATGTGCTGCCACAAGTGTTTCATGTACTATTTGGCATACAGTATACTAATGTGTAAAGTTTCAGTATGCACACTGAGGCTACTTATTGAACGTTGGACTGGGAACTTGACACGTGGTGCATGAGCTGAGATGACCTATTAAAACCCAATTGTGTGCATTCCCCTCCTCTGACTGCTCTGATTTCTTTCTCGGACAAAGAAACAGGAGCCGCCTCACAGCAGACTAGAGAGCGTTTTTCATAGCAAAGGATGAGATACCCACGGGACGAGTGCCTTGCTTGAACCAAAGTGAAGTCTAGACCTCTCGGACATTTCTATTCCTGTGAATACCTCAGTGTTTGACAGGCCGGCGCACACCTTTGCTAATGTGCTCGCGGCTTTGTGGTGCTTTGCAATGCAATCATGCAAAGAACAAAGAAACGAAACGAAAAAAGACGATACCAAAGGCTTTAAAGTTAGTCTTACCTCCCCCCCCGCCCCTTTCTGTCTTTCTCTCTCTATCTCTCTCTCTCCTCTCAACGGTTGCAAAGCTTTAAATAAGTGGAAAAAAGATAAATTTGTGGCATGACATTAGCGCAGACCGTGCTTTTCCTTACCAAATGTTCTCAGATATACCTCATAGATAATAGTGTTTAGGGTAATGTTAATATAGCGTATGTAATAAATTATTCACTTGCTCTTCTTTTGGTAACTGTGACTTGATGAGACAAACAATGGAAAAATGCTTTATACATTTTAAGTTGTGATTTTTTGTAATAGTTGAAGAGGTGCGCTTACCAAAAAAGGAAAAAAAAGAACAAAAAAATGCTTGTCTCCCCTTGCTAATGTGTCAAGTTTCTCATCTTTTGTGGTTTGAGGATTATGCTGTTTGCTCTTTTTCTTTGTTTTCTGTCTTTAATTCTTTTGATGGTACTTTTTGTTTCAGTGGGATGGCTGAGTATATGAAAAAGCTTTGCTTGGTATTTTGTTTTTCCTTCTGTTTGTTGGAATGGTTGCAGAGTAAGCCTCAAGTTTACAGTTTTCATAATGTGATGGAGAAATCACTGTTCTTATGTTACCACTTAGGCTTCATTCATTTCCCTCATATCCCGTCTTTCTGTTTCTGTTCTGTCCGTCTGGGGGGAACCCTCTCCTGTTCTGTCTTTAAGTTGTAGCATCACTCGTAGCAGCTGCCAATCACTGCTGGAGCCCCAGTTTTCTGCATGACTGTATTTACGGTTAGCTAACAGTTTAATGCATTGTGACTATTCTGTTTTATTGACACCTCCAAGGACACCATTCCTGCATGTTAGCCTGGACTTTCTGTTTTTCTACTTGTGCAGCTCAGTTGTGTATATATAGACCCTAAACCACCTTCCCAAGTCAGACACGGCATGAAAGAAACATGTTGAAGGATGAGATGGTTCTCTGAGGTGGTTCTCAGGCTGTGGACCATCGTGCAGCCATAATGAAGGGGTCCTTGTTAGATCGTGTCAAATTATGCATCTGATGGATATAGACGTCTGTAAAAATATGTTTTATGTTGCGCAAAACACGTTTATCCTGAGCCACACCATTCAAAGAGTTCATTTGCCACTGGGTTGTTTATTTTATTTTGTTTTTTTTTTTTTCACCAGGGTAGCTCACTTTTTTCTCCAAATGATTCCATTAAGCCTCAACCTCCCTGATGTCACAGACTGTGCTGTGTCTGACAATCTTTTCATGCATCACCACCTCTCCCTGTCTCTGCGCTCAGCTCACATGCGTGAGCGGAGCTCTTCATCAAGTGCCGAAAAAGACCAAAGTTGACGTCTCTCTGGAGTACACACCGAGAGATCCGCAGACAAACTCCCACTACATCATCTGCCCAAGGGGGGCACAAGTCACACACCACTTCCTTGGCCACCAGACAGTAAAGCCTCACAAGCACCTCTGGAATACACACTTTTAGAGCATTTCAAAGAGCAACCCAATCATTGAGACGCATGTTATGAAGCAGCTCAACATGATAACTGACTGACACAGAGGGAGTCATACCCATTCCAAACATAGATCTTTTGGTAGGGCCACTTCAAATGTTATGAAGTAACAAGTGATTTTCATTTTTTTTTTGCAAAAGCAAAAAATGGTACCGATGTCTTTTTTTTTCTGTTCATTTTTTTCTCCAATTCATTTTCTCATAAGAATTTATTTTCTTGAAGTGCTGTTTTTTTTCCTTTATTTTTTATGGTATTTTTGTTGCATTGACTAAGTGTTGATGGGAATATTGGTGTTAAATTATAACATTATTCACTACCAATCCACCTATGCTCAAAGAGAGACAACTATTCAGAGTAAATGTTCTTCCACTTAATGTGTACCAAAATAAAGAAATCACCATGGTTGTATCCTTAACATTTTGTCCTCATGAATTGAAAACTACAGTTTGGCTGAATTTGATAGAGAATCACAAAAAAGAGTCAATACTGAATCAACAGAATCAATGCTGAATCAACAATTTACCTCTGGTTTATTTTTACTACAAAGCTCAGCCAAAGATGGGAGTATTACCAGATGGTCGGTATTGGATTAAAGCAATTAAATCTGCTACAATCATGTCATATAAACTATTTGTATTTTTCCCAAGGTTAGTTTTTTCCTTACTGGTCCCTGATAACAACTAGGATTGTTTACCCTGTCCTGAAGACATTTATTTAATTAGCTGAACTGAGAAGGATGATGTGTTACACAGAGAATTGAAATGTAAAAATGAACAACAAAACGCAGCCTGGTGGCTTTTAAATCCAAACTAAGTAAGCAACATAACGGACCATATTTGTACAATTCTGAAAGCATTGAGAGGGAGACAACAGTGCGATCTATTTCTATTGTGGGACTTCAAATAAAATCTATCAGATGAAGGACACATGCACTGTCTATGCCCATTCTCTTCTAATGTGCACTGGTCAACATTCTGGCATGTCCCTAAGTACATCACTTTACTCCTAAGGAGATTTATGACTAGGACTGATTCAAATGTGCTTGAGTGCATTTTAAGTCATATTTCCACATCCAGCTGAGACTCACCCAATTCTAATCCTGCCTGGATATGTAGACAACCAAGGCAAATCTGACGGGCAACATCTGATGTGTTTGCATGTCTGTGAGTGTTTTTTTTTTACTTTCAGCTTTCAGTGCACACTGGGTCTGAATTCTACCAAAAAAGCTCTGTGTATGAACCCTTACACTTAAGGTAGGACACCTCTCATCTGTGCAATATTATTAGCTGTGTTTTAAAAGAAAAAGGAAAAAAAAGACCAAAAAAAAAAATCTTTCAAGCGTAAAAGGTAATGAAAAATACAACTATCAGTGTCAGTGTTACATGTTGAAACGACTGCATACATTGAAGCTTTCAATATTGTTCAAGTTGTTGATGTATTGGGCACTTTAAAACTGTGGCAGAACATCCCACCGTCCTACCCCCAGCGGATCCAGCTGTGTGTGTGTGCGTACTCTTTATATTTGCTGTTCCTTCATGAAGCTCTCCCACTGCACACATTAGTGTTTTTTGTCTGATCATGCGCTCATTTGGGTCGACCCTTTCTGTACCGTTATTCTTTTCATTCCCACTATCATCAAATGGTAGTGCTGTATATTCTGCTATTAATATCAAATAAACAGCTTTGATTCATCATTTTGTATCAAGGTCTGATTCATGTCAATCATTTCATACGATTGAAGTAGGAAAAGGGGAGAGAACACTTGTATGGAATGTCTGAGGATTCATCAGCAAATTGAGCACTTGGTATTAGTGTTTACTAAAAGAACTATTAGCTTCAGTTCAAGTACTTGTCAAAAACTGCATGCAAGTCAATCGACTCTGATTAGTGTTATAAAATCACCACTGGCAAACTAAAAAACTTGACTCTACGCCCCATATAACCCTGGAACAAATGATGGTGGATGAAAATCTTGGATCGCATCAGTATTCCAGTCCCTTCCTTCCCTGACAGTTTGTATGTGTGTGTGTGTATGTGTATGTGGTGATGGGCAGACTAGGGACGTGTTGTGTCTCTTCAGGACCCTTTTCCACCCCTCCACC
>JASCQX010000029.1:2493574-2503847 GCA_030264415.1 Sardinella fimbriata
GGCTGCAGTCAGTAATACTACAATTTGTAAGCTCTCAACCCTTTTTATTACATTCCGTTAGTATCTCCTCATAATGGTCCACTAACTCTCCAATACCTTGTGAAAAGTAGGTCATGCAATTCAAGGTCAATACTTATTTTTTATGTGTATGATTGAAAATAATGAGCTGTATAATAATTAGTTGGTCTGTCAAATGTCTATGGATATCACGTCTGTTGTCCATAGAAAACAGTACAGGTTAATTCAGACAGCAGTCATTAATTTATTTATTATATTGAATTTACAAAATGAAAAGTAAAAGCAACAGTTGAAGAAACAGTTTTGTACATTTTAGTCCTTTCGTGACTTTTTTTTTCTCTCTTTTTTTTGAATAGCAATCCACTGTACACAAGGCTGATGAATTGTTTACCTTTTAAAAAAAGAAACAAACAAAGCAATTTTTTGATGTTCCAATGCAGACACCAGAGTAAGGCGAATCTAATTCTGGACAGAATGGGACTGTGAATAACCTTTTGCTGCACCCCAACGGAAAGCACACCACATCTGCAAAACAAAACAACATTTACCCAAGCTCGAGCAGGGCACGGAGACCCAATCGGATACTCACTATATTGTGCTTCCCCAAACTACCCACACGGTGCATCACCTTACAGCAAGCCAACAATCTTCTCTGCATTCTTCCATCATCTGCACATGTGATTTAATGAGGAATGAAACGAACAGTGAACGCGTGGCCATACAGTCCCCCAGTGGAGCTACTGTAAGGGATGCTAGTGGACATGTCAAATCTGAAATACTGAAATACCCATTTAGAGGCCGCCCAACAATTTCAATCTTACATCAAGCCAATGAAGAAGGGGACATTAATCACAAACTGGAAAATAATGTCAAATTCTCTAAGACGATCTTAAAGTCCAGTGGAATATTGTGGCCAGTTCTGAAATGTGCCACCATTTGAACATTCAGATAAGAAAAAATGGATCATTTCATGGTTCATCCCTTTTATCGCCGATTGTTCAGTCCAAGTTGCTCACACCTACTACATTGAGAATCATCATGTATCATATATCCAATTTTAAGGAACCTTAAAACCCACCAGTATGCCACTGAGGTGAAAACCATTTGAAGTTCAAACTTTTACAAACAGCATGCTCTGCTATGGTAAACAGTACACCTGTTCAAGTCTCTATAAGCAACGCTACCTAGCAACTATGTTATTTCTCATGTCATGCTATTGAGAGGTTGTGAACTGGAGTGGTTATCAGCCTTGATACAGTCAAAGAGAGACACATGGAGAGAGACACGGCCACATGGCCTTAATAGTGTCCTTTACAGAAAACAGGAGCAGTGGAAAAAACAAATGGTGTTTCTCACTGCCCATTTCTCATTGTTCTTGCACAGTAACCATTTTGACAAGCAAAGTGAAAAGACAAATTTAAACGACTTCTATTTTCGATATCCACAGGGTGTCATCATACTGATGACTGGGGGGGAGAAAAACACTGAGAATCCTCTCTATTTTGGAATGAAATTATAATAAGAGCATAAAATATTTGCCTTCATGTTCATTAGACTGGATGATATGATCCTATCTCACAGGGCACAGTACATAGTGTAATAAATACCTTTGAGTAGCGTACAAGCATGGCCCTTGATAAATGGACAAAACAAAAACCAATATTTACTGATGCCCCTTGAAAGCCGTTTTGCTTAAGTTTGATGGTCGTGGATGGGGTGCAGACCTGTCTGAGAATGCGATGCCTGCCCACACCCTTTTCCCAGTCCTGGCAGGAGTCCCAATAAGAGGGGGTCAGAGATGGGGCAACAGAAGGCATGCCTAGCTGCGATGAGGGGTCCAGGAATCTCCCCGCCCACAGGGACAGGAGGGGAAGAGTCTGGGGGTATAAAGCTAGGATGGAGGGTGGGGTGGGGTGGGGTGGGAGGTGGGTGAAACTATAGGCATGAGGGGTGGCTGGGGACTTAGTGCAATTTTTCCACGTTAAAAGGTCTTCCTATGGATGGCACGGACACGGTCTTCCTCATACTCCTTCTTGGAGACCCACATCTTCTTGAAAGTGTCCAGCGAAGCAAGGATAGATCCCCTGAAAGAAGCATCAAAACATTAGGCGGTCATTATATGGGATTTTGTGCACAATGCAAATATATGTGCCACAAAACCCTATACACAAGTGCAGTTCCATTACTGTAATTTGTCTAGCAAATTACTACCACCACCTCCCAGTGGGGAATATTTGACAAAAACTACATAGCATTCCTGGCAAAATGTTATTTTAAACCGAGATAAATTTCATTGCGAGCCAGCAACATAAAGTGGATCAGTGGAGATATACTTTGACCTCTTACCCTATCCATGTAGAATACAGTCTCTCCTGTGGTGCCGAGATCTGTTGCAAACACATGGTTACTTAATATTATGAAACAAAGATACACATAACAGCATACAACATACAGTATATTACTACACAATCCTGAGTGAAAGTGACCATTAAGTTTCTTTACCTTTATTTTAACATCTTTGGGTGCTAGCTTCTTCACTTCACTCAACAACCGGTCCCCAAAGCCTGTTCACACATGAATGGCAATAATTAACATTAAAACACCACCAGCACACGCCTGCAAGTAAAAAAGTAAAAAGCTACATCTCGACATGCATTGGCAAGCTTGAGCCTTCATTTCTTTACCTTTTAGGAGTGTCGAGCCTCCAGACAAGACAATGTTAGAAAACAGTGTGCGTCGCAGGTCCATGTCTGATTTCTGGATAGCGAAGGCCAGCACTTCATGGATGCCCTCACTTTCATCTCCAATCAGGTCAGGCCGGAACAGGAGCTCAGGAGCACGGAACCGTGCAGGCCCAATCTGGAGCAACACAACACAGGTTCAGAGCTCTGGAAAGGCACCATGCTACTATAGTGACGTCTTATTTACGTATGATGTAAAAATAACAGTATAACCAAATTATCATTTGGTCGAATGAGCATAATGATGACACAGTTACTCACATCCAAAGTGCTCCCATCAGGAAGGGTGTACTGTGCTTTCTCGGTCTCAAGCGTTTCATCTTTCTGGGGGTTCAGGGACAGGTAACAAGCTCTCTGCAATCCAAAACAGATGTACCCTTTTAGAGGCTCTTCAGAAACTCATGAAATAATATTGTCAGATTGTGTAATGTCCGATATCTCCAAGGCCCCAAACATTCAGCTAGCTACGGTCGTCTGTACCTCTTTGATGGTGCGCACCACCTCAAACTCAGCTGAGGTGTGGAAGTCATAGCCTTCCTTGCGCAGGAGCAGACGCAGATAGCGGGAGACATCGCGACCAGCGATATCCACCCGCATGATCGAATGCGGAATGGCGAAACCCTCATAAATGGGCACAGCGTGCGTCACACCATCCCCGGCGTCTAACACCACACCAGTGGTTCGGCCTGTGGCATACCTACAAAACACAGATTAATGACAACATTCTTTTCAAATGAAAACATAATTGTATAACTTGTATATACAATTGTATATATTCGTCCAGTTCCAAATTAGATAATTCTAACTTAGTTTTAAAAAATGTCTGTGTCTTTTTCTGACTCACAAGCTGAGGACTGCCTGCATTGAGATGAAAAGGGCTGGGACGTTGAAGGTCTCGAAGAACACTTCAGCTGCACGCTCACGGTTTTTGCTGGGGTTCAGTGGTGCCTCAGTAAGGAGAACAGGATGCTAAGGAAGTGGATTTAAAAACGTTATCCAAGAGCCCCTGAATGCAAATCATTGCAGTGATGTTTACAAATACAATTTGGACAACTGTACAAATAGGGCAGCATTCTAAAATACAAACCTCTTCAGAAAAGGTCTGCAGTTGCTCCTTGGAGTAAACATATTGCCAAATGCGTTCCATGTCATTCCAGTCTTTCACGATACCATGCTCCATGGGATATTTAACAGACAGCAACCCTCTGTGCTCCTGTAACAGTATACAGTTGAGGGTGAGCTTACCTTCTACACAAATTTGATTGATATATGAGAAAAATACACATAATCACATAATACTGATCAGCTATTTTAGTCAGCTATACTCAGAGCAGTTACCTCAGCTTTAGGTCCGATAAATATATCTCCCTCCAAGGCACCAGCCATAACCCGAACATGTTTTGGACGTCCCACACTGAATTTAGGAACAGGAAAGGGCAGAGAGGTTATATTGAGCGATGTTAGAAGAAAGGGTGATTTACAGTAAACTATGACTACAGTGCATAATATGCATGCATAGGACTTACTAGTTTGGGAAGCAGTATTTGGGAATCTGGTCTCCTGCAAAGCCAGCTTTGACAACACCAGAGCCCTGTTAAAAAAAACACACAGACATGGGATGTGACCAAAAAAAGCTGAAAGACACTCTCTGTGCAGCAGCTTAGCCCTCAGAGTTAACAAACTTGAACTTATAAGCCAGTGCTCCCCTCTCACATTCTAGTCATGAGACAGAGCCTGGGGAAAAAAATACTGACGACTCTACAAGGGCTTGGTGAAATGGCAAAAGATCTTGTTCCCCTCACTGACAGATATGAGCAACTTACTAAACGAATACATTTTAGCATTAGAAGCATTCGTGACACATCTTCAAGGATCAAGGGTCAAAGATCAAGGTGTTTATTTGTCACATACATAGAAATACTAATGTAAGACATGTAGTGAAATTGCATAAAAATAAATTACAGCTTGATAATCTTACATCTTCTAATAGAAGACAAAGGAACGCTTTGTCTCAAAGGAAAGATCCTGCAAAATATTACTGTTGTTCATTTAAAATATTTGGCTAAAGGACTAGCCTTCATGACCTACGTCACTGACCAGCATCCAGCCGGCGACTTCATATTATCAGATTGCACATTCATTTGACAAAGCAAAACACTGTGCTAACTGTGCTAAGATACATATAACAAGATTATTCTGACGTTCAGCGGTTCTGTGAAAAGTGGGAATGTGACTTTTATCTTGGCTTTCAACCATGGCAGACAAATGCCTAGCTGGCAAGGCGGGGTTCAGACAGCTACTGATTTGCTAGCAACAATAACAGTAACGCTGTACGATACTGACTGTTAGCTGGACAGCTACAGAAAAAAATGCTAGCTGACGTTAACGTAAGCTATCCAGTTCATGTTAGCTGGGGGACGCTAATGTCCCAGTCACTGGGAAAACACCCACTGTTTCCTGCCACCACTGCAGAATCTTTGATGCTGTAACGTTATATAATGTTTCATGTCAATGCAAACTCTTGAGTCTTGGTCATCACAATCAGCTGCTTTGCAAAAAACGGATGTGATTAACGTTATCTTCACACCAGTCAGTCCATCCTATATGTTAGCCATAGCTTGCAAAAAAGCGCCTGTCACAGTTTGGCTAGTTTATTTAGCAAGCTAACGGCTTGCGCCGGATAACATAAAGCTACAAGAGAACGGCATTGTTGATTAAGCCGATTTCAAATGTCAGGGCATAATACTAATTGGTGTCAATGCATGCAGTCCATGCGTCTACTACCGACACTCTGGAGGATAAGGTAGCTAGCTATCCAATCCTGCTTTTTTGAAACAATGATCGGCACAATACAATGGTTATTAGGCATGCTAGCGTCGGCTACTTCAGTTGCTAGTAAGGGTGTGGATGGGTGACATCATACTTACATTATCAATCACAACCGGCTGGTTAGCTATAATGTCATAAGACTCCATGGTAGTCCAACTGGGTTGTATATTCCTCGATGAACTTTATATGCTCAACCAGATTAACGGTTTTATTCATGAAAATTTGACCAACTCCGTTGGACTCGGGCTAGCGGCCAGCGGCTGTCTGGCTGTGTTCTCAACCTAACTACAAGTGCATAGCAAAGGTGGGGCGAACCCAGATTGACGGACAGGGAAAAGAACCAATTGGCATGCAAGAAAAGAATCCTCACTGCAGAGTACCAATCATCAGGTCAAGTTTGTGGGCAGAGAAACTTGATGATATTTTCTGTTTCTGTGCATTAAAGACATGCAAAAATGAAACCAATACAATCATGATTATGATTATGATAATTATTACTATAAATCAAATCAACAAATTAAAATGTAGGCCTATCTGCCCTACCTAGCTAGCATGCAAGTAATTTGTTGAAGGTGATCATAACACCTTTATTTTTTATTTTATTTTATTGTATTTTATTTTAAGTGAACAGTAAATCAACCCTAGCCTAACCCTAGCAATAAATTGCCAACATTTGGCCAGAGAATTTTGCCCCAAAGAGTCGACAAAAAACTGCCTTGCTTTCCCTTTAAGACCGTTCAAACCGGAAGCAAAACTGTCAGCCGTGTAGCTCCGTAGCTGGTATGAGGTTGGAAAGTCCAAGGATCGGTGTACTTCGATGTTTATAAATTGATTCTCCTTAAACAATATTGCGGCGAGGACACTTACTTTGCGTAGGTAGAAGTACCGTCCTTCATCTGTTGCTGAATTAACCTTTGGTTATTGCTTTACTGAAGGCCCGATTGGCAAAACTTTGCCTGTACGCTAGTAAACATTAGCTGCTGTAGCTAATTGTTTGCTACCTGTCAGTTGGGCTGTCAAACAGTAAAAGTATGTCACATTTCAGACTTTGTAACGTCAGTTCAATCTAAATGGCCATTTTTGATAAATGTGTAAATGGTTGTTAAAGTCTCAGGGAACCGTTAGCTTTAGAGGTTACATTTCATTACATTAGCAATGCCACCATTTGAAAGTTCCTGTCAAACAAGTTTGACCAATTTATTTCACTTTTGAAAGTGAAATCACACAACCTTTTTCAGTTGACAACCCAGTTCGGTTTTGCCAAATATCAACAGTTGTAAAGCAGTACAGTCGAAATTGCATGAATTGTCATTTTAGAGACTACAAGTTTGATATCAAATTACCTTCAGTTTGAAACGTGGCGGAAGTAGACCATTATTTGACCAGAGGTTTGCATGACTTTTATGGCCGCTGTTGTCATAAATGATTATCACTGTGATGGGCTACACGAACTTCTGAAAAAGTTATTACAGATGTTTGTTTTTCCTCCTCAGACGAATAAAGCCTCCTGCGCTGACTGACTCATGTGTCATCTCAAACACCCAAGCTGACACAATATGGCCTGTGCAGAGGAACCTCCTGAGAAGTAAGTTGTTACAAGCTCCTGAGAAAAACACAATATTTTTAAAGAAATATTAAAACAGCTGTTTTAAAAGTCTCATTGTAGAAGAGTATTGTTTTTAGTAGTAATGGTAGACCACACGCAAAATGTAACCTCCTTGGTGTAGGTAATAATTTAGTCTGTTTGTTTCTTTTTTTCTTTCAGTTTTGTATTGACTTGACAGCCAGAATAACCCTGTCTTTCTATTTCCCCTGTAGGCACTGCTGGGTATGCTTTGCCACCGAGAGAGAGGACCGGGTGGCCGAGTGGGTGAGCCCCTGTCGGTGTAGAGGCTGCACCAAGTGGATCCATCAGAACTGCCTGCAGCGCTGGCTCGATGAAAAGCAGAAGGGCAACAGTGGAGGGGCCGTCAGCTGCCCGCAGTGTGGCACTGAATACCGCATTGTCTTCCCCAAAATGGGTACACTCATTAGTCAGCCAAACAGTTGGATATCAGACACTCAGATATTAGCACCACTGTCCAGTGGCCTGTAAACATGCTACTTTGGAATTTGAATCATTCAAATTTTTTGTCTACTGCCCTGTGACAAGTGAACCCTAATTTTAACCTCCTCCTGCAGTTGTATGAATAATATTAGAATTTCTTACTGCAAATATGCTGTTTGAAGTAATTGAACAAAACTGAGAAGTAATCATGGTTGTTTTTGTCTGTCTTAGGCCCATTGGTGTACTTCCTGCAGCAGGCCGACAGAGCTCTGTCCAGAGCCAGTCCGTTTGCTGCTGCTGGGGTGGTGGTTGGCACCGTCTACTGGTCAGCTGTCACTTATGGAGCCGTCACTGTAATGCAGGTACACTCATGCTGTATACTGTATGCCACTGTGCCACAGCCAACTCTGCACAGTAGTTATTTGAATAAAAGTGCCCGCATACTACTGGGCCTATGGCTGGACGTCTGGTAGTGTTGTAGTTACTTGAATAAAAGTGTCCGCATACTACTGTAGTTATTTGAATAAAAGTGTCCGCATACTACTGGGCCTATGGCTGGACGTCTGGTTGTGTTGGGCTCAATGAATGTCTGTGGTGTCTGGTCCAAATTAAGCAAAGCTCTGACAATATTAGCACACCTTTGCCAGCTGGTTTGCGGCCGATAGATGGCATCATATGGCAGCCAGCTCTCTGAAATGTGCCTGGTGTTTGCAAACTATTAAACAGCATCACGTAGGCTACAATATGACGCAAGCTGTTTCCCATCCTACATAGCATACATAAATGATCAACTTTTGTAGATTTTTTTCTTATTGGTTTTAATGCTGTGTTTCCGGTAACTCAAAATTGGAAATATCCTTTAAAAAGGTAGATTGTAACATCAATCAGTGATGGATTTTGTTTGGGCTCTTGGTGCAAACCCAATAAGCAGACAGAGACCTCTGGGTTTAAACTTAGAGATGTCATTTCAAATAGCCAGAGTTAGCAGTGACTTGGAATGCAGCACCCATTGTTGTCAATGTGGTGGCACATATGACTCATAGCAAAACATATCACTGTGTGTAATCATGGCATGTTGGAAGATAGATGAATTCTCATTAGACTCAAAGACAGATCACTTGTAACTCTAAATATGGACCATCAACATAGGGAAATCTGAAAGAAAACAAACAAACAAACAAAAACAAAACAGATTTCAAGAATGAGGCCGGTAATGTGACCATAGCCATGACTGTGAGTCATCGTATTGGCTTTGTCTCTGTTGCCTCTGCTCCTCCATTCAGTGTAGACCCTCTCTGAGATGTGTGTGTGTTTTATGCCCTACAGACAGGGGGCTGCAAAAAGAGGCTCTATGTGACTTGTCTGGTCTGTGCCCTGCAGGTAGTAGGCCCTAAATAAGCCGCTCTCTGTGCGTCTTGTCTGGTTTATGCCCTGCAGGTAGTAGGCCACAAAAAGGGCTTGGACGTGATGGAGCGTGCCGACCCACTGTTCCTGCTCATGGGTCTGCCCACCATCCCCGTCATGCTGGTCCTGGGCAAGATGATTCGCTGGGAGGACTACGTGGTGCGCATGTGGCAGCGGCACTCTGCCAAGCTCAATGGCATCGTCCCCGGTAAGGTTGCAAGCAGTCCACCATGGTTGTGCATTTTGCCATCATAATTAAACACTCCGGTTACAAAATGAGAATAAAGTTTGGGGAATAGTAAACAGGTAGCAGAGTGGTCTAGTTTTTAGTGCTATGCTTGCATGATCAGTCAGTCATCAATCAGTCAGTCATCAGTCAGTCATCAATATACTTTTCAAGAGTGATCCACTGATTTTGCATATAATACCTCTGTGTTTTAGAAGTGTGTTATGTCAGTGATGTGACAAATGAAACATTAATTTCATATTCATACATATAAGACTGCTGTTCAGTGAGCGACATGCATAAGCGTACTGTATCAACTCAAGCAACACAAAGAGCACTTAGGAAAGCCTAGAGTAGGTTTTCCCATCAGGAAGTGTTTTTCTGTTGTGTGTGCAGCAGACACATTCAGTGCCATCAATATCCTAGACAGCAGTAATAAATCAAAGGCAAAGTCTGTGGCAGGCAGCTCTCATCGAGGGGCTGAAAGGTGAATGCATTGCGATCTATATTTGTCAAAGAAGCGGGGGGTGGATTGAACAAGCGAGCATTTAAGTCAACATTGAGTTAGCTGATTGATGGCCACCGAGTGACAAACCTATGTGAAATATGGCAAGAAAATGTCAGCTAAATTAGAGAGCGCCTGTAATGTGATGGCAAACCAGACACCTCTATGCAGTTTGATGAATAGAAGATAAATAGCAGGCATCTGGTGGTTAATATAGGCATTTATTTTCTGACTGGCAGAAAGTGATTACTTCAGAGGTCTCTGCACACTTACCTGTAATAGCATGTTCACAGCTTTATAAATCATGTTTTGAAAAGGTTTGACTCGGCTGATGTCAGGGGAACTACTAATTGTTGAGGCGCTTCCTATACTTTTGACTATACTTTTTACTTCTCTTATTGGTCCACTGGGGATCCTGTTCACACTTCTCATGAGGAGCTGTGGTGTGCGATGTGTTTTCACACCTCTAATGTCCCTGTTGTGTGTGTGTGTGTGTGTGTGTG
>JASCQX010000029.1:3482999-3493101 GCA_030264415.1 Sardinella fimbriata
CACATGCCAGGGGGTGACAGTGACACACCCCACTTCTGACTTGGCATGAGGTATTTGCAACTCTGTGTGTGTGTGTGCGCGTGTGTTTTTGTGTGTGTGTATGTGTGTGTGTGTGTGTGTGTGTGTGTGTGTGTGTGTGTGTGAGAGAGAGAGACAGAGAGGTGTGTGTGAGAGAGAGGGGGGAGGGAGAGAGAGACAGACAGGGAGAGTGAAAGACAGGCAGAGTGAATGAGACAGAGTCTTTTTATGTTAGAGAGAGGATGAGAGAGTCTCTAAATGAGGTAGGTCAGGATATTTTTGGGAAAGGGGGAGACAGACTGAAAAAGAGAGAGAGAAAGAGAGAGAGACAGAGTCAGAGAGAGATAGAGATTGAGAGAGAGAGGATGGCTTCAGAGCTTCCACTCTATTGTTGATGAGTCCAGATGGAGCTCTCATTAAAAGATATTACAGTAAAGTTAGATCCGCAGCTTTAGGACAGAAACGGGCTGTTCAGGCACGGTCATTATGACCTGCCAATCTCCTGAAAGAATGAGCGGTCCGCCCAACATGGATGACGTTTTCCCCCGGTCATGCACACATCCGTCCTCCTTGTGAAAACGGAGCACTTTGAGAATACATTTAGTCAGTGTTCATCCGCTGTTGTTGTCGCCTTTCAACAGAAGTTGGCGAGAGCACTTGCCAACAAAATGACTCAACATGGTTTACATGACTGCATATCAACAATACAGACCTAATATTCTTTTTGCAGCTGCCTTTCTTTTCCCCAAGAAAGCCATTCATTGTCTGAGCAACCCACAATTAGCTGACAATAGCACACAATCATTCCCAATCCACCTCTTTTTAACTGCCTCATCCTTGCAAGCACAGTTTTTAACAGTATCCTTAAACAGTCTCTGTAACATTCTTTTCCCGAAACAGTATCTTCACTTTTGTGATTTTTTTTTAAGCTATAAAGTCAGCTTGCCCAGTTTTAAACATAGCATACTATGTTTCTTTTTGGAGACAGTAGCCCGCTTGCTTGTTCATTACAAAACCCTGAATTATGGTTCAACTCAACACTGGGCTTTGGCCAGCAAACATCTGGCCAGAGTGGTTTCCATGATCTGCTGATGTGAGGCTTTTTCTGTCCAACAAAAGAACAATGCGGAGTCTGCACTGGTAGATTTGACTTTTCCCTGTGGAGCCTTTCCAGAGCAGCCAGAAATACGAGCAGCATGAAAAATCTAAGCAGATATAAAGCTGCCTTGTTTAACTGCTTCGGTTTTAATTAAAAATGCCTACTTATCCTACTGTTTATTTGTGTTGTTTACTCGAGCGCTGCTCTCCTT
Source organism: Sardinella fimbriata (assembly GCA_030264415.1). NCBI lineage: Eukaryota > Metazoa > Chordata > Actinopteri > Clupeiformes > Clupeidae > Sardinella > Sardinella fimbriata. The sequence goes on from JASCQX010000029.1 coordinate 3,484,328, forward strand.
CAAGGGCAACCTGTGTGGGACTATAGTGTGGTGTGTAGTTACAGGGTTACAGGGGAGGCAGCAGGTGCGTTAAGACCCATCATCACGGCCCTCCAGCGCCCCGACATCCCTAAAGTTAACACCAGGCCAGTGGTGACTGGTGAGGAGAAATACAGCCCATAGCCTTTGCCCAAGAACACCCCCCTCCCTCCCCATGCAAATTTATTGCACTACTATACACCCCCCCCCCCCCCCCCCACCTCAAGATACACACGCACACAAGCTGATTTCAGGATCAGCCACCTGGTCCTGCCAGGTGCGCAGACGATGGTGCACCATGCTGCGCAGTCAAAGAGTTCATTAGGCACCCCCTGCTCACCCCCCATACGCGCAGACACACACGCACGCACGCACACACACACACACACACACACACAACCCTTCTCCAATTCTCCATTCATGCGCTCATGATCCAATCCAGGAGCGGTCAGCTAGCTAATGGAGGCGTTTCTAAGTGGACCACTTGCTGCCTTGTCTTTGATTGGAAAGCGGGGGGGGCACAGGCCCAGTGCTGAGCTTCAGGCCAGTCCTGTCTATGGCTATGGAAAGTGATGGGGAGGGGAGAGGGGGCCAACGCGCAATGGGCGATGGCACAACACGCGGTGGCCACAGACACTACAGCCAGAGCCAGGCTCATTACCAGGCCCACACACACCCTCCCCAGCTTCGCGTCCCATCAGGGGGCTGGGGATGGGGGGGGGGACAACTGAGGCCAAAACCTTGAGAGATGCACGACCCAGGCCATTAGGGATGGGCACACAGGGATCTATGTGAAGAGCCAGGCACCAGCTGCCCCATCAGCGGACCCTGTGGCCAGACACTGAGTAATTTTCATCACAGGGACAGGGACATCACAGGGGGGGCACAACAAACACTTTGTTGGTTTTGCAAGAGGTAGCCTACTGCGAACAGTATGTGTGTGCGGGAGTCAGTGTGTGTAAGAGGACTAGGGACATAGGGAGAGGTGTGAATAAATTTTGCATGGAGAGGGAAGGAAAGAAAGAGAGCAGGTTTGAAGAAAAAAAACGGTGGAGTCTAGATAGATAAATGGGCCATTTGGGCTTTTGGTAATGTAGTTTCACAATGAACGGTGGAGTGCAGCCAAAGATATCGGCATTTTAGGCAGAGCAAGACTATTTTCCTCTGGGTGGAAGTTACAGGTAATTTACAATAATCTAGTTTGTGCGGGTTAATGAACGCTTACATTTTTAAATGAAGCCCGATGTGATGTGATGGAAAGGAGAATAACTGTAAAATCAGATTTGCAAAGGTCAGAAAAAAAAATCCACGGTCATCATCAGAACCAAGTTTGTTGTTATTCTCACACTAAACTTAGAGCGGCAACGTATAGGGAACCATCCACCGTTTAATTCAACCCATTTAAAAAAAAAAATCAATTTATCAATGTGACACTTCTCTCTGGTATTTAGTCATGTTAGGCTAAATAATCAAACTCAAGTTGGATTTCTCTCTATTCTCACTCGCTCATATCTCCTCACCCTATAGCCAAATGTGGCAGGCTGAAATATTTTTGTGTGTATGGAGGTAGCCTACTGCTTTCTTGTGGCGAGTTCAAAGTGTTCCGCTGTATACTCAAGAGTGTGGCCACGGTGGTGTGGGATAATACGCCGGGATTATGTCTGTGAAAGGCGGCTACACGGCAGAAGGAGCGGGCGTTTTATGTATGCATGATTAAATGCCAGCTCGAGACTGGCGGCAGCGCAAGTGGCTCGTGTCGGATCAGGACTCAGTTCAGCGGAATGGGTTGAAGGGCTGGCAGGGTTGACCACTGGCATATCAATGTAGTCTACAAAGGTGGCCAGTTTCAGCCTTCTTCTTGTAGCTCTCAAAATTTCAGATGACACATGGGACAACGAAGACGATATAATCTCAGCAAACGAACAGCCAATGCCCTCAACAAAGAGGAACTCCAACTACTTTTAAGCCTTTTGAAACAATAATATTGAGAAGGATAGGCCACTTATTACTTGGGTTGCACCACCAGGCATTTTCTGTTGTATTTTGAAAGGATTAGGTCAGTAACATATATAACTTTAAATTTCCTAATAACAGATCTAAAAATATATATTTTTTACTTTTCTGATACAGTATCCATACACTGAATTGTATAAGCATAGAACATGTCGAAAATCCTCCGAACACGAACAATTATAGATCAAAATGCTGCCAATCAGAAGAAAAAAAAAACGTTTTGCAGGTGCATAGACTGTGAGGCCGTTTCACGATTGCAAGAATGGACGATTCTTCCATATCCACCACTGTCGCCGTGGCAGCAGCAGGTTAAAGGAGAGAAGTGATGTAGGGAAAAGGCTTAAAAGCACTTACCACCCCCATGTCCATCTGTTCGGCCGTTAGAGAAGGCGCCGCTCGAGTCTGGGATAAAAACCAAAGGATTGGTAACACAATCATCTCCGGGTAAATAATCCAAAGGCGCTGTGAATTCCACTTCAAAATTCTCAAAGAATGCATGCCCTCCTCTGTCGGAACCTCCCGCGTTGACAGACTAGGTATAGACGCCGCATTCACGGATAACACGGGACCTAGAATCCAAGTCCTTTATGCACTTGTGATCTGATGTACATAACGGTCAGCGCTCGGCGATAATAAACGGAGTTACCTTACTGTTGCGCGCAAACACGTGAAGCACATATCACACAGAGCCCTTTCCAGTCGGTTGTGACTGAGTGGAGGAGAGAGGTTTTCAAACACTACACCCGTGTTTGAAACTCAGTTCTAATTCTACAATCCAGAGCATTAGATTTCGCAAACACAACCAAGTAGCGTAACTACACGGTGGCACACATACTGAAGCGCCTTCTGGGTGCACAGCGGTAATGAAATGGCAACGCCAAAAAGAAAAAGGCATATGTTCTTTCAAGACGGTTTCGTCAAACGAGGGTTCAGCAGTGAGCCTACTCCCTGCGCCGTGCCTCGCAGACCACGACTGACGTTAGAGGAGAGGGGGGAAACGAACTTAGACGCTCGTGTGGTGGGAGGGGGTCTGGAGGGCCATTTGGTCCAGTTAGGGAACGGATTCTATTGAATTAATGACGCGCATCTGCAATTGCTGCCTCGCTAAAACAGAGATTGCATCACTGACCAACATAACAAGTTGACAGTGGAAGCTATAGCCTACCCTACTAAATATCAAACAGAATAATTTGTAATCTTGACTACAATTTCAAGAAACTAACATTACAGACCATCATATCTCTGCAGTTGAAGTAGGCTAAATGCTTTAACTGCGGCGGGCAAGAATGCAATGAATATATACGGATTAATTAAAAAAAAAATAAACACACTAATTCAAACTATTAGCCTAATGCACAAAATGTAAGCCTATCACAAATCGTTACCGGTAACCATTCCATTAGACCGCCACTCAGCGTGCAACGGATGACAGAGAAAAAAAAGGAGCATTGCACATAGCAAAGAGTCTCGCATTCATGTTTGAACATCACAACACGGTCTGATATTGTGAGGGAATATTAATTTCAGTTGAATTGTAACCTGTTGCTGAGAGCGTTCCTTAAAATCGAAATTATACAACTGTAAAACAGCCTCTGAGTCATGCGCAAGGGACCAAGTGAATGTAGCCTAACAGGCCCCTTGACAGAGAGGAATCAATTCATTGTGGTCAGAGATGAGAAGCCACACCGTATAGCCCCAGAAAACTTAATAGAAGGGCACCAGACAGGCTTCACCTTTATAAAACCTTTATAATCGTCGAGGCATACAGCTAATTTGATTAAGTTGCATATTCAACTCAATTTGAGCGGACATGTGGAATTGATGAAGTCAACACAATACAGATGTATAAAGGCATATCAAGGCAAGGATGTAGCACACCCCCAGATGACAGTTGGGGCGGAGGGGTACACTCCTTGCTACAGATCAGTGTAATAAAACACAGCGGTAGGTGACGCGAAGGTGGAGGAGAGAGTGACCGGGGGTGGACAAAGATTGATAGAGGACGACCGCAGCGCAGGGAGAGTGGAAATGAGTGGGATGACAGCAGGGAGACTGCTGTGTGCGTGGAGTATTGGTGTCATGCGCGTGGCACCTTCGGCTGGGGAGCGGGATCATCGATTTGCTATGTTAACGCAAGGCACCTGTCGAAAGAAGGCAGAGCTTCCATTATAAAAGTACCGATTATTTTAATGTCCTCTGTTTAAACTACTCATATCTCACATCGTCCCTATTGACAAAACGCCGCGTTCGAAGGTGAGTGCATTATGAAATGACTCATTTATCACTTAAATGGTATGTCTTCCCTGTGAGAACTGCAGTGCGCTTAGCTGAACCAGCACACTGACATCAGAAGGATTCACTACTTGCAATTACTGGATAAGAAGCAAAGGAACCTGCTAACATAAAAAAAACAATCATAGCCTATATCGGATTCGGCATAGCCTATCTGTGACAAAACAATATTGATTTAGTTGCAATATACAGTCTTCCACGTTTTGCATCGATAAGAGATTAGATTTCTTGTTCCTTACCTGAGCTCTGCAAAATCAAACAACACAAGGTGCAAAAGTTCCCTAACAGCTTTTCAAAAGTTTGCCTATATGATCTGTGCCTCTACTCCACAGACCCCACACCTTGCATAGCCTACTTGAAGGCACATAGCCTATTATGTAACACCAACTAAATTCAAGGACACAGATGAAGAAACAAACCAATGCACTATTTATTTGGCATTTGTACGGGTTCTATGATATTTTCTGTTATGTGTTTGCTTCAGGTCTGCTGTGATTGAACCCAAATAACATACAGCAGGTTTCATTTATTTGACCATAGCCCTCCTATACCCATTGTACCGACCATATGTACTGACATATACTGAATTTACAAAGTTACATACATTAAGTTGCATTCTGAATATTATACTTATACAATATACTGGAATTAATCCAACATACTGGAGTTAAGACCACAATTCAACCCCGATTTGCGAGTTCATTATTTTTCTTTTTAATCTCAAAAGGATCTGCTGTTTCACTGGGAAAAAGTGTCAATTTACACCTTTCAACAAGAACAAAATGCATTTCCACATTGTTGAATTCATAATCCTTTCTATATATTTAATGACATGGTTGCAAACCCATTTCAGAGGTTTAGCATTTAGTAAGCCAGTGCAATGTCATAGCATTTTTTGTTGGTCTTTAAAGAGCAGAAAGCCCAGAAAGAACAAGTGAGCATTCCAGGGAGTGAACTGACACCCAATTAAATATACATATATTGCCAGGAGCAAAGTCCTTCAACTGAGAAGACTGCCTATGCCTCTGAAATACAGAGCTGTTTTATTTTCCTTTCCTCGTTACTGTGGCATTTCAAAAGACATCACAGAGCTGCGACAAAAGCATTTCAAACGCGAGATCATCACAACTACTCTAATCTGGAGTGCTTACAACGGAGCTACAACGTTGAACATCAGCCACGGCACTTTATTAGTGCAGCCGTCATCACACTTTGTTGTTGCCAGAAAAAGAGAGTGAAGTTGGAAATTAATTATTTGTGGAGTCTGTGATGTTCTCAGCTGGAAAGAGCCAGCTGGGTGATCACGAGAGGAAACTGGGCATAGATATCAGATATCAGTTGTCCATAGTGGTGGTCTGGAGTATGTATACTTACTGGACGCACACTTACTGTATGCACATACTCATGAGCGTGGATACTAGTACTTGCATGTACATTGGCCGGATTAGTCACTCATGCACCAATAGGCGAGGGGTTTGGTCTGATTTTTATTCCAATAGAAAGCATAAAAGGGATCAAAAGAATATAGTTTGACACTCTGTGAAGTTTTGATGAGTGAGTCAAAGACATCCTTTGTTCTTGACAGAAGCTCAAAGAGGTGATTGTGGATCATGTAATATTATAAGACCAAGATTAAATATTTAAGATGGACTCTGCTATTCTAATCCAGCATGCCTCTAATATCAAATTTCTAGACTTAGGTCACAATCCTCTTGCTTCTCAGTGTTCAGAAACGTTTGGTGCTGATACGCAATCCTGGGGAGCAAACATATTGACTTAGAACGAAACACAGTGGAGAGGGCTGTGATCTGGCATGTTATGTTCAAATATCCACAGCCATCAAATCCAACAACCACATCAATGGCAGAAATAAATTATTTTGTCTTGTTTGAAACAGGCCAGAACCAGAGTCAGAACCAGATCCAAACCCATGGACATCTAGAAAGTACTAATCATAGTGGTTTAACATTTGAATATCAAAGAGTAGACCAACGTGGAACAAAACTATAAACAAGGAAAATAATAATAATAAATATGGGTGCAGCAATCAAATTATGATAATAGTATGCAAAATACATTGAATACCCATAATACTCTTTTAATCTCCCTCCAAATGCAGAGAAAGGGTGAGTCTAAGCCATGGGGAGAGAGTTGACAGGCAGCTCAACCTGAGATTCACCCCATCATGGTCACCAGTCCCACCCCCTGCATCTGTGCTGTGCCAGCATGTGTGCCTCAACAGGTTTGCTCCCCTGGGCAAACAAACAACAAACACATTCACTTTGATTTGAATGTACAACTCTAGCAAATTCTTGTCGCTTTTTAGTCTTTGAAGACTACATGTCATACATATATGAATGTGGAGAGTCATTTGTTTTGTTTTGTTTTGTTTTGTTTGGTTTTCCGCTCTATCATATTGAGTGTTATTCTGGGGCTTGCGCAGACTCAATCCACACTTCCAGCGCGGGGTAATGGGCATTCCCTTTGGACAGGTTAAGATTAGAGTCTGACAAACACAGACAGGCAGGAATGTCAGTTGGGCACTAATTACCCTCAGTGGTATTTTACGGTTATGAGCGCATGTCCTTGCATGAAATATAGGCTGAGCAGCAGAAAAACAAACAAGTCCAAGGGCAAAGGCTAGTTTATATTGCATGGAAAGTCACTTAAAGCATGGTGACCTTTGCAGAGCCATCACCTGAGCTTCTGCACTGTCAGATGCAGGTTAGTCTGTGTGCCACTGTGAATAGAGTAACAAAGATGATATATTTAGTGTGTTAATATCAAGGTCCATAACATTTATCAGTCAGAGGCAACTTGTTTGACCGTATTCAGAATATCTTTGACAAAACATCCAAGAACAGCTCAACCCAGGGAGACCTTTGTTGATCTCTGTTTTCCAAGTAACCTGCCCTATCCTCCTCCAGTAATCTCCCCAACTGCCAGTGCTTTTTGGGAACCTGGCTGGCCCCTTAAACGGCAAACACTCACACATGTCCGGATGTGAGAATGCGTCACTTGAGGGACACTGTCTAGACCGTCACCAGAGGCTGGCACTGGGTACTTAGCACCCTCTCACCAACCACCTCACTTCAAAAGGGTCACACAGCTACTTTATCTGAACAGTGCTACAATGGGATATTGCTCAAGGGCAGCTCTTGTCATCCAGCAGGTTGATATTAAAACAGATATATTTTAATGTGTCCTGACCGCCTGTTCCTTAAAATGCTGCTGTACAATACTGTGCTGTTCGTTTGGCTGGAAAATGAAATGAACTTTTCTAAAGATAGAATCAAGCAATTTGGCAATTAGGATGCTGATGTTTGGGGGTGATGAAATTACAACCCTTTCTTCCATGGTATATTTCTGAATGCTCAAACTGATTTCTATTTCACCGAATAGATGACATGATAAATTGAAACGGATGACTTGTGTGATTGGAATCCATGCACTTATTGGACATCTCGATGTTCGGCATATGTAAGTCATAACGTGACATTTAAAAAAGTAACACAATTACAGACAAGAAAAGGTCTATTGTTAGACGCTATGTGAAGTTGAGGCTTTGAAAGTGAACCAGCCAACTATATTTTTATCTCTGTTTCCAGACAAAACTGAAGGGTAGAAAAAAAGGTGTGGAACAACCTCTTGATAATCATGCACTGTTACTGATAGAAATAATTACTGTGCCTAGGAGAAAGAAAAACTTCTCAACACCAGGCAGGGAGAATGAGAGTTGCCAATATGCTGACAGAGAAAAGGAGACAGAGACAGACAGAGAGAGGGAGAGAGAGAGAGAGAGAAAGAAACAAAAACACACTGACATTTGATCAACCATATGAGAACAGTGCTCCTCACCTTTAATTGGCTTCATTAAAAAAAGCAAAACCCTCAAAGGCGTCTTGGTGCAGATGAGATTGTGTATTTCAATCAAGGCCGAGGAAATGAAACGGGTTATACATGTCAGCGCGGCTCAGATTAGATCAGACATGTCTGTTAGTGCATCTCCAGGGAATGGGGAGGGTGGGCATCGCATCGGCAGCCCAGACAAGCCCCTTGATTTATGGCTACGCTGTACACCTCTCCCCTTCCCCTCAATGTCACCCTGGAGCTGGGGCTGATAACAAGCACAGCAGGGCAGGCAATACAATGGGCTGGGAAAGCAATCCAGAGGGGCTTTGGAGCCCTGGGCACCAGCAGTGTGCTTGGTGGCGTACCCTTGAAAGCATGGCTGACACTTCCATCACCCAATCCTGTCAGCAGTCTTTAACCTGGGCCTGGAGTGTTAAATGGTCATGTCACCAGTGCCAGGGAGGTTGGGAGTGAGGGAGAGGATTTTGGCCTCTGAGGTAGCAACACATTCAAATATTGGTGGATACACACAGACACACAAACACACACACACACACACACACACACACACACACACACACACACACACACACACACAC
>JASCQX010000029.1:4086416-4096574 GCA_030264415.1 Sardinella fimbriata
GGCTATGATGAGTAGGCCAGCCTAGTGTAGCCTAGTCTCAATTCCCAGTGTGAAAATGCTACATGACGCATTAGTGACCGCGTGAACAGATAAACAACCTCCTGTAGGTTATTCCTTCGCTGACCATAGGGGGCGACATAACACATGTCCTTTTAAATAGCCTTTTCTTCAACTGCTGTGTTGAGTGCGAGGTGTGTGAGTGAAGGAGTGTGAGTGGGAAGCGTGCTCTGCAAAGGGTTAGCGTTTAAGCCATTAAGCGTGTGTGAATGAGTGAATGCATGATAATTTAACGTAGAAGGTAGTCCAGAGATATATTTTCTTAGACTTGCTTACCTTCCAACGGACTGAATTTGTTCATTAACGTTACAAAGAGGCTTACTGAACTGAATTCACCCTCTCGTGGCAGCTTGCAGTTAGCCAACAGCCTGAATTCGAATACGGGTGCAGTTGTACCAGGTTTTTGCAGTTTGCAGCACAAAATTCGTTATAATTTCTAGACATGTCTGTGAGTAGTCAGAAGACCACCAGCCGTGCCATTCCGGCCACCAGACGGGTGACCATCTCCGACGCGGCCCATATGCCACATGATTACTCCACTACGCCTGGGGGGACTCTGTTTAGCACAACACCCGGAGGTAAATAAATGTAAACTACTAACACACTTTGAAATAACAACTGTACTTTAGGCCTGGGTCCTCGTGGCCTCGCCTGTTATGCAATTATGTGTCTACTGACTCGTGTCATGATAATAGCATTGTCAAAATTCCTCATGTTTTCTGTGGTGCTGTAGCCTTGCCTTAAGCTATTGTGCTTTACATGCTAGCAACGTGCTAGCCTGCCTTGCCTAGCTGCGTTAGCTTGCTGTTTAGTGTTAGCTCAGTCGCTACACGCTGGTAGCCACAACATCTCATTGGTTATTCATGCAATGACAACGACAAGCCAACATACAGTAATGCTAGCAAGTCGTATCTAGAGAGCTTGCATAGAAGGAGATCCTCGTATTTAGTTTATTGCAGCAGTACAGTTTAATTATTTCAAAACACTGTCATATAACGTATAAACAGAAAGACGTTGGTATAAACACCTGTGTCGTGTGAGCATTAAATCTACGAAACATCACGACATGCACGCCTGCGCAAATGTCAAACACGAGGCACTTCTGCGTAAACAACTATTCAGTGACCCAACTAATGTATGGTAACAAGCTAAAACCATGTAGCGCTTTGTGATGGGGCATTCTGTATGGGAAGGCCGAGGCGAGTAGGTAGTGCACTGCGCAAACTGTTGTTGTCCAAGCTGCATGTGACCAGCAGGTTAATGTAAACAAGGATCTGGCCAACTCTCGCTACCTTGTTTACTTGCAACAGGGAAAGAGTAACCTACGGTAATATTTATATGTGACGACGTTATTTACAACCTGGCCACTTCAAACTGTGACGTATTCATCATTGAGTTCGAGTCCGACAGCAATATTAGTCTTTCATAAACATCTTTGATTGACAACTCCTGGAAAATCCTCACAGTTCTGCGTAGTCCATTAAACTATGGCAGGAAGCTATCTCCTCGTGCAAGCATGTGACACTTTGTCAGAACATCCTCCCCTGCAGCCTTTCGAAGGAGCCCCAATCATTAAGCAGAGTTGCGCATGTGGTTTTCTATTAATATGCCTCTCTAAGGCTGCGAATCATCACACAAACAACAGGAGCATATATGCTCTTTTCACTCATTTTTAACTGACCTCAATGTTCTAAATATAACTGTGGTGTGTGAGTTTGTTATGCACCAGTTGGATTCCTGGAGATGTGTAGTGTGCAAATGCCATGGGTCAGTCAGTATGGAATCAAGTTTCATATCTGCTGCCTTGCAATGACATTGTTCCTGTTCCTCAAAATATACATTGCGCTTGCAAGCCAGAAGTGATTGCTAAACTAGTAGTGGTCAGTAAAGATTTTGGTCTTGTTTGGATTCCAATTGGGTATGCGTGACTGTTGCTGCACCTGAGGGGAGACTTTTTTTTGTTTGTTTGTTTGTTTGTTTTTTTGTCTCCAGCATAGGCGTATAGCTGGAGTACAAATTCGGGCATTTTGCATGTGGGGCAAGGATACTGCACCACCATGCCTGGGAATGTTGTCAGTGAGTTTCAGCTGGTCCTGATAGTGGGATTGATAGCCTCTCTGGTCTCTTCGCTCTCGTCCTTCTCCTTCCCTCCCCAGCTGGGCACTCTTGCCTGGCCGTGCTTTTTTTTTTTTTTTTTTTTTTCCCTGAAACAGTGATAAGATACCGCACGGTTAAAGCTAATGTGAAGGTGACAGTTCTTTTTTTTTATCATTTTGCCTCTCAAAAAGCAGAACAACAAAATAAACCTCTCGTTTCTCAAGGTCACAAAACGAAGTGCCAACTTTTACAGGTGGAAGATATTGCGCTGTGTGTGGCATGTTGGGGCATGTTGACATAGACTCTGGCACAGTGCCACCCATGTGACTGTGGGACACACTGGTGGATTGCACTCATTTACATTTTAGGATTCTTGTACAATGAATGCACTACTGGTAGGACCAGTTGCCCTATGATTGCAACATTAATGAAGCAAGATTTTACTTGGAGTTGCCAGTGGTGAAAATCAGTGGAGGTGTGTTAAAGAATTGGGCTCGGCTACTGCTGTTCCCTCATTTATGAAACGCGTTTCTTCAACACGTCCTTTCCCAGGAACCCGCATCATCTATGACCGGAAGTTCCTCCTGGACTGCCGCAGCTCCCCCTTGGCCCGCACACCCCCCTGCTGCCTCCCTGACATTCCAGGGGTGACCAGCCCCGCTGTACCTACTGCCAACAATGACACAGCCCGTCCCAAGGAGACCCTCAACAATAACTGCAGCCCACCTGCAGAAAAGGGTACAGGTACTTGGAAGAGGAAATGGGATTTCCTCATTTTGAAATATAAGAGATGTACTGTATAGCCTATATAAGCAGCTGTTTGACTTTCTGAGATAGACCAGCATATTTGGTCAGTGCCTAAATGTTTAATCATTCGGTATAGCAGCATGTTTGTGTGTTCTACAAGTGTACTACAAGGCTTGACATTTATGCGTATGTGTGACCAAGAAGAACGTAGTTCAGTACATTACATTACTCTTGTATGAAAATAAGAAGTTTCCCGCTTTATGCTCCTTTTTTGTCTTTTAAAGGGGATGATGCCCAGTTTGAGATGGACATCTGAATTGCATTGGTACCCCAGATCAAGAGGGAGAAGACGGCTGTGACCCCCCCCTGTTTTTCCGTAAAAGAAGACGACTGTTCCAAAAGATGCCACATGAACCAGGGGGGTTCCCACCCTATCCCATCCACCTTAAGAATCCAGTGTTTACGTAACTGCTGTGCCTCAATGTTGCATCCCTATTTCTACTGTACACCAGAGGTGTCAGGCCAGTTTCAATACCATCAGGGACATGTCCTTGTCACCACAAATACCTCTGCTCTTTAGGCCATCTTCTGCCAGTGCATTTAATTCACTTGCTGTGTAACCAGCAGAGGTAGTTTGGAATGTTCTGGAGGGAAGTGACACTGTGTGGTCTGATCTCCTGTCCGTGAGGTAGAGAAGAAGCATTTCAAAGACAGCTTAACTCCCAAGCACCACTGCTGCCTTGCAGCTCTTTGAGAGGTCTAAGACTAAGACTAAGTTTCACTTTGGGCCTTCCCTTGTATCTGGGCAACAATGCCTTTTTGTATGGAAGATAATCTAATTATTTCTGTTCTTTTGAGAAGCATTTTTCACAGTGTCATTCATGAGAATGTAATATGCCTTTTTTATTTTGTAAATGCGGTGAATCTCTGCACTCTGGGAAAGACACCTTGCCCTAAAGACAAAAGAGAAGTGAAATCACACCAATAAAAAAAACAAACTAAGGAAAAGTAATTTTTGTTCTGTGTTCAATTCTAATTGAAAAAAAGATTGCAGTGTCCTTTAGGAGTGTCATATTAATGTGACTGACAAATTCAGTGATGCAGATGTTACATGTGCATGATCAACATCATGCAGAAGTTTTTTTTTTGTGAGTGTAGTTCGTCCCTGGAAAGCTATCATATTTTGGAAAAGAAATCCCCATATAAATGAATGTATAATAAAAGTTTATTAGCTTCGTTCACATATTTACACATTTTCACATACAGAAAGGATTTTAAAGGCATTGAGTCTAGTCATCTCTCTAAACTTGATCACTTCTGGCAGTGTCCAGTTCACCCTTCCAGAGCCAAGTCCTGGTCCCATGTCCTACCCCTGGAAGGTCCTGTTCAGCTTCAACGAATCTGACTTCATAAAAACATGAAATACCATACGTTGACACCAGAGTCATGCAGCAGAAATAAAGCGCTATATTTGTATTTTTCTGTTGGTGAAGGCACTCCCTTTTCCATGTAGTGAGGCTGGCGAGTGTGGTCAGTGCTTATTTTAGCCGTTAGCTTGCCAGATGCTACTAAGAACTTAGACGGCATTTGGCATTAGGTCTACTCAACTGTCAACAAATTAGTCTGAATCATGCAGAAAGTCCGGGTGACAAGTTTCTCAGAGCGTAGATGACCTTCACTACCATAGTGCAGACGTAGTTCCACTATTCCATCTAAGAGGAAAATTGATTCTCCTGAAGTGCTGTTGTGCCGTCCTATTCACAGGTAATAGAGTTCAATGGCATCCACATTCCTCCACCACCATACCCTCGAGGTTCTTCATGACCAGTTCTCCGTTCTCGTAGTACAGCATAGAGAGAGGACCGAGACGGGTGGGCACACAAGATGGACAAGGTACCCGGTCAGGATGATGCAACTTCAGCAGACTCTAGAGGACAAACAAGAGAGAGCAAAACAAGTCAGAACAATTAATCAAAGTCGACATCAGATATGGAAGTTTATGTAGGGAAATATTTTTTGTTGAAAATGTATGAGTGCTCTTACCTGCATGTAAGCGTGATTGGTAGGCGAGAAGCTTTCATCCACGGGGCTTGGACAGTTTCCTTCGCAGCGAAATGCGTTGTAGCGCTTTGGATACACTATCCAGTCGCTCCAGCCAATCTGCTCGAAGTCCACCCACATATCCACCTTTCTGCACAATGACTTCCGTGAGCCCTCTGAAGATGTGGATCCCGGTGCCCTGACGACCCCTGCTGCCTCGTGAACCTTGTTCCGTGGCTGGTGGTTCCTCTTGCGACGGCGCCCTGCTGTATGCCCGGAGTTGCTCGCACCGGCCCGGTCGAGAGCCACATACTTGGACCGTTCAGCTGTGTGGATCAGTGTAGGTGCCCTTTGCCCAGCCCTCTGATTATGCTTGGAAAAGACCACCATCATGACTGTGTCGGTCGTGGAGTGATGGAGAGTATCCTGACCATCCTCTTGCCCGATGTCTCTACTCTCATTCAGGTTTTCCACGGGCTCACCCTGACGCAGCCAGTACCTGAGCAATGCAGTGATGTTGAACACCCTCCAGGTTGAATGAGAGGCTCCTTCACTGGGTGTGGCTCTGAAACTTGCTAGGTAGAGACGGTCGGGGCATGACGACTTGACACAGCTGCCATGAGAGTGGTAGATGTCAACTGTCGCGTTATCGGACTTGGAGAACGTCGGCAGCCGAATGCGCAACTCAGATCGTTGCACAGAGTCGCTCGTCGAGATGGAAGACAAGTCAAATGTGATACTCCACCTCCTGCCGGTCTGGCTGCAACCTAAAAGACAGCAAAGTAAAGGTTAGAACACATCCATTAGGTCACATTGCATTACAAGTTTTGCGGCCTAGTTTCACAGGAGGCCTCGTTCATGTGATGAGCCATTAATAATGTTGAATAGCCTGCCCTCATTGGGAGAATGTGTATTGCTCTGAATACTTGTTACAGACACTTGTCTACTAGAACATCGCCTGGACATGGTTAATCACCCAACTAGACTAAATCTAATTAAGCAAATTCCAAAGTGATCATAAACACTAAGAGCATAGACACATCATTAAATGCGCAAAATGGCTAAAAGACCATACAGCAGCATGCCATAATTCACAAATCTTCACATCACGACACTGACATCACGACACAAATGAAATATTAGGCTATAGAAATATTAATGTTAGTCAGTAAAAATGATTTACTTACTTTTGGCCACCAGGCTGAGAACTGAATCGGAATCGTGAAGGTTCGGATTGTCACTGTGAATGCTCCTTCGAGTGAGGTCAGTAGAGGACCTGTGGGCATCTCCAGCCAGTAGAGTCCGATAAAGGTGCATCATGTAGAGAGGGTACCTGCTCTGCTGGTGAGTAGATTTCAAGTGCCCACTGTTATCACCATGAAACCCGCGCACACGTTTGTGAAACAAGGCGGATGAATCCGTTGTAGCTCCACCAGTCCAGTCCAGGAATAGTGCCAGGATGACACACGTTCCCAAGGCGACGCGACTCATCGTTAGTTCAAGTTTATTCCTCTAGTCAGAGAGTGAGGCCAAGAGGTCCTTCTCCTAGACTCTGCTGGAGAGAATGATGATGCTGAGGACGCCGTGGTCTCTTTTAGACCATTAATAAAGAATTGTTCCCTTTTGATGGCCCTGGTCATCTCGATGGCTTTTGAAGTGCGCCTTCTGATCCACGGGCGTTCATAGGGGTGCATGTGCCAAGGTCGTCCTGTACCGAAACCAAGTCTTCTTTTGTTGTTGGGAGGTGTGAAGTCATTAATACATTGGACTGAGCGCTGTGTATTGAAGCTCTTGTGGCACAGTACGTAAACAATAATATTAGCCATGCAGATTAGTCCGTGCATTTATTTGATTAATGGTGGGAATCTGTTCGTATGTGTTGCCTAGTTTGTCCATAGAAGGTGAGAGCGAAATAAAAAAGTGCAATTTTATTGATATGCTTTGACCTCATGATGTGAAAATGTGGAAACCATAACAGGGGAATGATTTTAGTTCTTAATGGTTTGTTTGTGGTGGGAAACGCGCAATAGCTGAAGTAGGCTGGGGTGTTGCGCAGTTGTTTATTCAGTCTGTTTTATTTATTCACAGTCAATGCACAGCGTCCATCACACACAATACTGTCTTATGGTATATGCACAGTTGAACTTATAACTATAAAACAGAAAACCGCAACTGCTGTGGTTAACTAACCACCTACATAATCTTGTTATAACTATAACTTGACATTTTGCAATTAAATGCCCGTACACAAAAGCAACGAAACGAAGTCAGTGATGTCATGTCTTGATCCTCTTTGATGCTAATTAAGCGCGCATATCAAGTAGGTATCAAACAATTAGCCTCTAAGAAATGTCCAAATGCCATGAGGAATCATCAAAGAGCATCAAACAAAAATAAGGTGGCTCAGGTTTATGGTTTCAGCCATACAGAAATGTCGATAAATGGGTCTGGAGACCAAGCTCCAAACTGTTCTGCTAATTTTCGTCGAACCAATTAGCCTTTTTTACCCCATTATTACAACATTGATCCAAAGGCTAGGCCAAAGATCTTGTGGACACATTCTGTAGACTATTTTATGATCCAATCTATCTTCCCTATACTAGATAACTGCAGTTGTGTCTCTTTTCCACTAGGGGACGCTATATGACCACCTTTTTTTTTTTTTTTTTTTTTTTACAAGCGCTCCAAAGTCTTACATTACTGCTTTAATGAGCAAATTGCAAAATGCAAGTTAATTGTGAAGTGATATCTATGCCAGTTCAACAATGGAATTCTGTCTTTGGAATACTTTGAGCCTGATCTTTCCATCCCATTGATGATAGGGATGTGCGGAATCTCATAACATATTTTCAGCAACTAGAAGTATTTTATTGTTGGGCTGTTGTATGCGACCTGTTGTCTCACGCACTGCAAGGGGTTTGAAAAGTCACTTTCACATCACAAATCTTTTCTGACATGCGCGTCTAATGTGTGTGGCAAAATGGGTGGTGGTGGGCCTTGGTATCTAATCTGGTTGGCAGGAGCTCAGGAAAGGAAATTTATAAAGGACGTTACACGCTGCATGTAGGTAAACAGCGGTCTGTAACCAGCATTAGGCTTACGGCCAAAGTTACATGAGATCTGAAGCATGCTCATGCCCAGCCTAGGTAGGCTATTATGTTTTAAGGCTTCTTTTTAGCTCGACAAAATATGTCATGAATATTTGTCATGGATATAACAAATGATTAACCCTGGGTTAGCATGCATGCATGTGTTCAATGTCCTTTTGAAGAAGTAAGCCGTAAGCTATGTTTTTTTTTTTCTCTTCTTCTCAATCTGTGTGTGTGTGACACTATGTGTGTGTCGTGTAGGCCGCATAGGCTTACGGTAAGGAGAAAGTCGCTACTGAAAAGAAGCGGTGTCGACAAGCCTCACCGGTTGATGTTGATGCTGACTCGCAATAGCAAATGTGTGGGGCTACAGGCCGATTGCCTAATTAATCGCCAGAGACGCTGATTGCTCTGAATTAGTTTGCTAAACAGATCGACCCCGCGAAAGCAGACAGGGAGGGGGCTTTTGTGAAGCGCTCGGAAAAAGAAGTGTGCACTTGCGTTATAGACAGCTGAGCTCCGAAACAAAAAAGCCCATAAATATATGAAAGGGCTGTTGAGGCGCGTTTGCGTCATTTGAATAATGGGGATAATTACCCTCTGTACGGACAAGAAGCGCTCGCATTTG
This sequence comes from Sardinella fimbriata, assembly GCA_030264415.1. Classification (NCBI taxonomy): domain Eukaryota; kingdom Metazoa; phylum Chordata; class Actinopteri; order Clupeiformes; family Clupeidae; genus Sardinella; species Sardinella fimbriata. Next base: position 4,095,075 of record JASCQX010000029.1, read on the forward strand.
AAATAGGATCCTTTGATACCAACTAAGATTCTGTTTTGGCACCGCAGTTTGATTAAGATTCAGCAGTGCTGCACACTCTACGATAAAAACCACCCAGCAAACAATGTAGGCCCATTGCATATTTAGGAATCCGCTTTTTAAATCAGATAGGCCTACCACCTTAAGTCCTGCCTTTTTATTTACTCAGAATTTCACTTTCATTTGCGTCTGGGAGTTATGTCAGTGAAGAGGAGGTGGGTTGTCGACCTTGTCGCTTTCAGAAACCAATTTAGTCTACAATTATCCTGTCGTTCTTTGGCCCTCTGACCGACAACTTAAGTCTGTGCGCGCATCCATTGTTTGATTAATTTCTCAGTGCCTCATTGGCAAATATCCAGCCATTCTTTTCACAAAGTTTATTCAGCGCCACAATGCCGTATTAATTAAGAATTATGAGCATATATAGCCTAGGCTACTGTTGATCTGCAAATATTCTTTAAGATGATTTCGGGAAATGGCGCGTGCGCACACCATTCACTGTCTTGTTGTTATTGGTTAACTCCCTTGGGAGTAGGGTGTAATTTACCCCTTTTGGTAAGGCCCTTTGGGGACGGACTAGTACCTTGATTGAAAATTGGTGGTGCCAACGAGGCCAGATCCCTGTCTGTCCTCACTTTAAACCAGGAGAGAGATTCAAATGGAAATTGAAGTCTATGTACTTCTATTCACTTATAGGGAAGTTACAGGTAAAATTACAGCAAATAACATGCTGCTCTCTGTCCCCATGTTTATGGCATCTGGGTCCCATATTTTTCCAAGTTTCTTTCCAACTAAGTCACTGACCTTTCCATGTCCCCAGGAACATCTACATAGTCTATTTATACCCATGAGCAAGCCATTTGCATTTATATTGATTGGACTGGAATATGAAAATTGTTCAAGCAAACAGCAGATATTTGACATGGCACAGATAGATAAATGGTGTTTTGACAGTCTCACACTCATTTGATGACTTCAAGATTAAAATGAGGCAGTGTGATATTCATTGCCATTACTGATTTTTGAAACTACATGACGTTTTGATGGAAGTGTCTTTGATGGACTGAGATTTCTGACGACTAGGCTGACTTGAAAACCTCAGTCATAAATATTAGCAAACTTGTCTACCCTAAATACAATTCACCATTCCACTGCTGTGCAAAGCACCATTTCTTCCTCTGCCTCAGGAGTTCATAATGGCGGGTGAATGGGACACATGCAGGACTAATACTGTAGAATTTCACAGTTTAGAGATGCTTCTTATTGAATTGAAGCAATATCTCAGTGCAGTTTTCCAACGGACAAGGACATTACAGTGGTTCAATACTTGAGCAGTGACAACTTTGACTTGAAATAGAGAAATGGTGCGCACTGTGCATGTAATCACCTCACACATAAAGTCACTATCACAACATAAATGTATCATTACCTACATGACAAAGATGACAAGACTTCAACTCTGCCGATAGCATGCATGCAAGC
>JASCQX010000029.1:4522183-4532377 GCA_030264415.1 Sardinella fimbriata
GAACCGAATAGTGAAGCAGCTAACACTAACCGAACGGGGCACAGAAACTCATTTTCAGTTTCATTTTCCAATGCCCCGTTTACAGTAGCAGCCAATGATTATTTTTTTCCCCCATGCCCGCCACTTTCCAGCCACCTTCCGAATGGGTTCCTAATTGGCCATTCAGTGACCAGTCCAGGACCATGCATGGAAATAGGGGGGGAAAAAAACTCCTACTCCTACTGTAGTTAACTTTAGTCGCCCGTTTTCTATTCGATCTGCGTTGTATCAGATGTTCTTATTCTTTATTCCTTGAGACAACAGCCTGTGACCTCAAGCAACAGGACTATGGAGCGAATCACATGGAATCTCTCCTTTTCTTCCAGAATTGTCTTTAGTGTATAGATTTCCTATACAATGCTGGGTAAACATAAAGCGATGACTTGTCGAAATTGTCACAAGTCTAGATAACTCTATCGATTGGTACATTGAAGGCAAGGACCTGTTTTGTCAGCAAAGTGAAGATTTCAAAAGCATGAAGTTGTTGTTGAATCAGAGGAGTTTGGAATGCAGTGTTGAACATAAAAACAATTATCCTGAATTGATTACGCCCACCAGCCACCCCCGTTCTCTTTCAGGTCTTCAACACATACAAACACACACACATCCTTCCAGTTACTTGTCTGGCTAGTTTGGCGATTTTTCCACAGACATTCCTATGACCTTCTTGAAGTTCTCACACTTTCTCTCTTTTTCTCTCTGCCTGTTTCTTAACCCCTTACCCCCCTTTCCCCTCCCTTCTCCTGTCTGGCTGCGACTACCCCCCCTCCTCCCAAACCCCGTACCCCAACAACCCCACCCTTACCCCTCCCTCAGATGGTCACTCCCGCAGCAACAGCGGTAGCTCCGAGTCCAGCCTGCCCAGCCTGGCTCGCTCCCTGCTGTTAGTGGACCAGCTCATCGACCTGTAGAGCTGCAGAGCTGTGTTTGCTTCTGCTAGCCCCACCACTAGCTGTTAGCCGCAAGCCAACCCCCAGCGCTCCGAAGAGGATGTCTGCTTTCTTAGTGTCTCTCTCTGTCTCTCACTCTCTCTGTCTCTCTCTCTGTCTCTGTCTCTCTCTCTCTGCTCCGGCCGCCACCTTCTTTCCAGTCCATCCTGCCTTCTGACCTGCCTCGGGCGGGTTCAACCAATGGCTGATTCCGCTGATACCCCTGCTGCCACACCTCGCAAAAAACCCAAGCCTTCCTCCCTCACAATCCCCTCTCCACATCCTCATCTTTAACCCTCGCACGCTCTCATATGGCTCCATTTGTTTGTCATTCTTATGTGCTTCTTCATGCTTTTTGTTCTTCTGTTCCCCTCTGTTCTATATGGCTTTTGTTGCCATCCATATTCATCAGCTTCGGTTTGCTTCTCGGTTGGTCTTTGGTCACCCTTCAAACTCTTTAAGTTTGTCCTAGTGAAGCGCTTTATTATTAATAATAATAATATTATTTATTTATTTTTTTACCTCACCATGTCATTCTCTTGTCTTATTGCACTTTAACTTTGATGATGTCACTCCTGACGTGACTAATTCTCATCCTCACTCTTTCTCTAATAGCACCTGGTGAACTTAAACATTTGTCTTCAATTCAATATCTGTTCTTTCTGCAGTGTAGCACTATAATTAATGGCATCTACTGAGGACTTAGACTCAGTCTCTTAATGAAGCTCATTGATCATTATAATATATGATGTGGCCCATTTACATCTTGGCAGTTATCTCCTCCAGGCCAATCTTAAGACACTGGTTGTTTCCAAAACATTTGACTAAATTGTCCTCCCACATTGTCATGAATTGAATTGTGCACTCACTTTTAAGTCACTGAAATTAAGTCTGCTCTGTAAGATTAGCTCATTATTCAATAAAATCCATGCACATTTTCAATACAAAACAAAAGAAATCCCATCTAGTAATGATGCATCCAATTAGTATACAGTATAACAGTATGCCATTTTGGAAATGGCTAGTGTCTTTTACTTGAACAGGTAATATTTTGATTTAGTTCTAATCGTTGATATTTCCTAACAGTGAGTGGGGCGAATTAAGGCATGTTTGATGGAGCAATCAATTGATAGCGTTGCCATGTAAACCTGCATTTGTCCATGGGGAAGATAGGAATGTCACATCAGCAGTCAAAATCGGAATTGAAAATTTCAACTAGGGTTAAGTCTCTAAAGTTCTGTCTTCTGTTGCGGTCTTGGTTGTTAATAGTGTAATAGTGTAAATACCAAGAATGCAGTGGATGTTGGCACCAGAGACTCCACTCAGAACTTCTCCTGTATTGCGGAGCCCGTGTAGGTCTATTAATCTGGTTTCCTAGAATACAGCCCATACAACCCATCTGCTCTGTCAACCTTGAGATGTCTTGAAAGCATTCTAGCTTTGTGTGTGGCTATAGAGGAAGACCAGTGGCACTATTCAAAGTGGTAATGTGTGCTAGCTACGGGGCTAATGGACTAATGTCTGGGACTAGACAGACAGCCTTTAGCTTCAACTGCAAAAAACGCAATGCATTCCCATTCATTTTCCTTCACTTCTCTCACACTCTCTGTGTGGGCGTCTCATTGCATGGCCATCCATTGACATATCTTTATTTTTTTGAGTGTCCATCTTGTGCTCTCAACCCCAAGCTGCTCTCCAGTCCCGCTTCCTGTAAATAGCCTTTGTGATGTTGATCGTTACTCCCACTCAAAATAATGTAAATTGATGTATATCTGCAATATCTGAACCTGGTCCTATGGCAAAGTTGTATGTTCCCTTGGGTACAGAGCCACTGTTGACATGTCCCTCCCCTGTCCCCAACCCTGCCCCCTTCCATAGTATACAAGAGATTATTTAAAAGTATATTTCATATATGTGTAAGATTATTTGTGGATATAAATGGAGTGGTAGAGACTGAATGTATGAAAATGAGTATCAGTATAGAGATTCTAATATATGTATATCATTCTATAATAGCTGTTCAGAGAACTTCTTTATCTTTATCTGTGTTTTGTGTGTGAAGATGTTGAGAATGTAAAGTATCTTCCTCTCTCTTTATCTCTGGTTTAAAGTCATGAAATGCCATTGCTTTGCTGGCCAAGACCTCCAAAAAAGACAATCTGTACTTTTTGGTCTCTTAATGCTCCTTAAGGGGTCCCAACAGCCCCCGTCTTTCGGCAATTGGGTACTGGCTAACCATGTTGGCCAGAGACGGTTGTGTCTCAGTGGGTGAGGCTCCATGTACAGGCTGAGTGTGTCCTCGCTGCCGAGGCTAGCGCACAGACGCTAGCCTGAGAGTTTTCATGAAGCTTTGCCGCTATCTGCCTGCTCAACCTCTCTGAGTCCCAATGCAGGCATATCAGAGCATGAGCCTGTGAGCGCTTTCTCAGAGAAGTTTACATCATGATGCATCCGTGTCCAGTGTTCTGATGATTACTGTAAGAGAGCATTTGTGTGTGTGTGTGTGTTGTATGTTTGTATGTGTGTTGCTTGTGGATGTGTGTGTGTGTGTGTATGTGTGTGTGTGTGAGAGTGTGTATGCATGAGTCGATGAGCTTGTGTGTCTCTGGATGTTAAGGATATGTACTGTAGTCCAAGTGGTGAGGTTATATCTGTATTGCTAGTGGCTGTGTTGACAGCTGCTCCTCTAAGACTAAAATAACTGAGCTTACTATGGGCACCTCGACTGGCACCTTTCTGGGCACCTCTACCATCAGAAAGCACAGGCCCTCCTCTCTCTGGCAGAGTGCCCATCTTATCAGGTCTCGAAAAAGATCTGCGATGATCTCAGTGACGACACCCCTCCCTCCCCCCCACTTCCCACACACAAACACTTATACACACCCATATGACCTTTGCATCGTAGTGGCCAAAACATTTTCCTTTAAGCTTCTTAGCATTTCATTTTCATTCCATTCCGCAGAGGCTGTGTCCATGCAGCATTTGTTTTTTTCCAGAAGAATGAAAGAAGAGAACTTAAAGCTTAGAACTTAAATAAACATTCTTGGGTTGCTTAGTTTGTAGCTACTGTAAGCATTACATATTAAACTTAGCCTGATGCATCAGCCACTTATTTCACTTAGTTTTCTAGCATCTGAAACCTATCCATTTGGATTTGTTTGCTTCACGGTGGGCAGATACTTTCTACTTAAAACTGATTGCAAGGATTTGGTCGTGACTTCAACCAATCGCTACTGTTTGGTCGTGGCGTATTACACGCTAGAATGCGTTGTTTGAATTCTCTGTGTGCTGATTAGCCCGTCACAATTTTTAGACAAAGCAAACGGAAACAAATTGTTTGTTTATGGTATCTGGTGGAGCATTAGGCGGCACTAGCCGGTCTATATTAAACTAGCATTGTGAACAAAATCAAAAACTAAAAACCTCTGACTGACATCAATAAAGGCGCTTGGTGCAGCGATTTTCTTTTGCCGTCTACATAGACTCTCCTTACTGGGAAGACGAGCACTTGCACTTAAGAAAAGAAAAAGAAACACAGAAATACAGTATGGACATGGCCTTTGCATCCTTGTCTTGTTCTTAAGTGACCATTCCTAAAATATATACATTAATTGTTTCCTCCCCATTTTAGGTCGTCTGCCCTATAGAACCATTCGTTACTTCAACCTTTTTTTTGATTCTACGCATAGATATCTGGCATTTGACATTAGAATCTTTTCTTTAATTCATTTAACCTTGAGTTTCCTCATGATCTCTTTGGTTCTACACTCACTTTACAGACACCATCAAAGCAACCCAACCCTCCTAACAGTCACATGCTCTGCATGTGTCACACACGCGACTCATCACTTGTTGGTTTGTGTTTGGCCAACCTATGCAATCCCTGTGTGTCCACACCCTGCCAAACCCTCCCCTTCCTCCTCAATCGTAGAGAGCCATTGTCTGTTGCAGAGGTCTTGCCTTTCGCTGGTTTAGTTACCTGTACATTGTGAAAAATCAAAGACCCCTTTTCTAGCCTGGTCATCACATACTGATCTGCTATTCAGCTCAGTATGGCCAGTACGTACAGTATATGTCCACTTCTTTCCATTTGCCTGAGATGGCTTTAACCTCCGTCACCATGGAGTCGGGCTTAAAGCATGTTTTGTTCCAAATTATTACCCACCCTGCTCTGTCTCATCTCTGCAAACATCATCAGCATCATTAGTCTGATTGGTTGTAGGTCTGTCTTGTGTGTACAAAGGCAGTTTGATGGAGTTGATGCGAAAATAGCTAGATTGAGCTGCTCAGCAGATCAGTCTGTGAGAACCAGGCTAGCCTTTTCTTTCTGGTGTGCTCAGTTGTTTTATTTTGATAGAACGATAGAGAAGTTTATTTATGACCATGGTCTCCCAATGATTCAAACCTACCCAAGGGTCTCTGTAGCAAGTTCCCCCCAAAACCGTTGTTAGAACCTTGATCATTCGATGTGCACCTTCTATTTTTGTGAAGAAAAAAGGAGAACCAAGAAATGGGGTTGTTAAATAAAATAAGTGTAATTGTGTCAAGTTATCCATTGTTTTTTCTTTTGTGTGAGAAATCAATCACACACACACACACACACACACATACAGTTGCACATATGTGTACACACACACAAACACAAACCAAGAATCTTGAAGGTTTTATATAGAATGAAGAGCAACAAATCATAAGAAAACACTTTATAAGAAATTGTCATTAAAAGATATTATGCCAAGGCCATCTCCTATACTGACCTACAGTAACAGACACGTGTCTGTGTACTTCATGTGGTCTTGGTTTGAAAAAATATATATACTGTACAGTGTATGAATCAGACAATATATCTGTGTAGTAAACATGTTAAAGATGCACTCCTAGAGAAAATAAAAATAAAGAAATAGAAAATAAAAATACTGCACAGTTAGATTTAGACAATTTGCAAACTGCCTTTTGAGGCCAACAATCAGACTGGTGCTGAGAAATGAGTATAAAGTAGATCTGGTTTGTCGGTAGACATACTCTATTGTTAAATTCACAATGATATTCACAAGACACTTGAGTCTATTTGTACAGTAAGCTGTCACAAAGGTGCGGTCATAAGCTTATGGTTTCATAAGCACATTTTTTTGTTGAGATTTGAATAGGCTTTGTAAGTCTACATTTAAAAATAGAATCAGATCTAGGCTACAAACAAAACGTTTGTGAAATAGCAGGACCACTAAATCTTGTCAAGCTATTTGTTGCATATTAAAGCAAGTGTTGGTATTGCTAACCTTATGGCTTACCTTTGAATTCACTGCTGAAACAGTCACTTTTTTATTTTTATTATTATTATTATTATTATTATTATTATTATTATTATTATTATTATTATTATTATTATTATTTATTCTAGTCATTCCCACAAAGACGGGCTTTACATTGATCAATGAATTGATTAGTTGGGATTATGCCCTCAAATGATTATGAAAACCGGATATCAGAATATTATGTTAGCAATCAAAATGTTTTTTTTTTTCCAGAGATGGACAACTCTGGTTTCAGAAAGGTGTCCTTTCATCCCGTGAACAGGAGACATTTATAATTAGCTGCTTATCATAGCTGAGGAATATCCTGAGGATTCTGTTTACACATGCACTGTTTAAACAATTTATAAAAATATCTAGATCTGTGTAAACAAGCCTTTATTCTTTTTCAAGGCTTCTGCCCTTTGAAAGCAGACTATGCAAGCCTCCGCCCTTCAGGCTGCGAATTTTTTTTTTTTTTTTTAAATATAGCAACAAAATTGTACATTCTCACCTATTCATGTGAATTACTTTCAGACCAAAGTATACAAACCAGCAATGATCATTATTACGTTGACTAATAAGGTAATAAACGCAATTTCAGCTTCATTTTGGTTTTAATTTCGCTTTGCCCGCTTCGCTTTGCATTTGACATTGCATAGTGGGATAAAGCCAGTAGGGGTTGACAGCGGCGAAATAGCTTTCATTCGCCCCGGAATTAACTATTTAACCATCAAAGTGACTATGACGCTGATATTTTAACCTAAAAATGTTGCATAGTGTATCTTTAAAGCAGTACTAGGCAGACTCCGATATTTAAACATACAAAAAAATAGCAGCCAATAGCATTGTATATTCTTACCCATGTGGAGTTTTTGGCAAAGAATAGGAAATAGGTGATCACTTTCGAAGAGTTATGTTTACTGACAAGGTAATAAATGTGTTTTCAGTTTCATATGGAAGAGTAATAGGGAAACATGAAGAGAAAATATTTTCAAAAATTTTAAGAAGAAATAGTGAGAAATAATTCTACGATTTAAGTAAATTCTGAGAAAATAAGTAAAACATTTCAAGATAAAAAAAACGAAATGTTCAAGGAAAAAAATCTAAATTTTCAAGACAAAAGTCTCTAATCAACCAGAAACTGCATCAGTGGTCTGGGAGTCACTCAAATCAGAGCCTTTGACGGAAATTGTTTGGTTTGCTGCTGATGTAGATGACAAAATTAAGTACTATGTCGGAATTGGCTTTAACAACAAGGAGATCCTTGGTATCTTGGTGCAGAATCACAATATTATGATTTCTATCCGGACTTTTAAGAGGCGTAGTCATAAACTTGGTCTTTTTAGGAGGCAAAATCAGAGTGACGATGTGATAGCCTTTGTGCAGGAGGAACTGTGTGGAAATGGCCAGATGCAGGGGTATCATTGGCTATACCTCCGAGCAGTTCTCAGGTAGTTAGTGGTCTCGCAAGAAACCGTAAGAGGCGGTATCAGTATACAACCCGCGGGCCTAACGCACTTTGGCATATGGATTCTTATGACAAATTGAAGCTATTTGGGATTTGTATTAATGAATGCATTCATGGCTGACATTTTTACTTTTTTTCTCGGATTTACTTTTTTTCCTGAATATTTTAACTTTTTCTCAGGATTTTCAAAAATATTTTCTCTTGATCCCAATGCTCTTCCATAGTTTCAGTTTCAGTGGCCTGTAACACCAGAGGCTGCCGTGAGGGCCTTAATTCACCCCATAATGAGCTATTTAACCATCAGGGTGACTACAGAGCTGGTAAATTAACTGAAAACCAGCATAAATTCTTGCATGGTTTGCCTTTAAGAAAGTTTCAGAAATGGATATGAGCAATTCCACTCAAAACTGTCCCGTTCATAATGCCAGCCCAGTGCCATGGTATGGTATTATTGAATGATTACTTGAAAGTTGCGCACTTTTCTTGGTTGTAGAACTGTTTATGAAAAACTATTTACATACTGATTCGCATCATACAAACACCATGGCATTTTGCTGACGTTATGAACGTGAGATTTGCGTGGAATTGCCAGTCATTGAGCGTTGATTCTGCCCTAATGCATACAGTAGCAGAAATACCTAAATCCCTGCACCAGTTCCTTACAGGCAGTTGTATTACAGGCAAGTTTTCCGTTGCCCCTACACCTGACCTTTGACAAACCTTGCCTCTACATCTGGGTTGTGTATTGGTCTCTATATGCATAGGTTGCACTGGCTAGCTTCTTAACCTACACGTTGCTGAATATGGTTTGAGATTAACCCTTTCTCTCATGGACATGCTGATACCTAATATTGCTTTCTGTGCTGTCTGGCTCAAGGTAAGACTTGAGGGAGTTTTATCACAAGTCATCTACTTCATCCTTCAGAGTAAACCATTTATTTCCTGTGCCTGTAATATACTGTAGCCCATATGCTTTCCTCTCGCTCCTCTGTAACTGTCACCCCACCCCATACAACTTTTCATGTGTGTCCGCATGCTTCCAACATTGAAAAATAGATTTGCGCACCCAATGCTGTTGCTCCTATTGAACGTTATTTATTGAGTGTAATTTTCAAAATTGGCTTCTGTGAGAAGATAATATCAAGATGCTACTTTTGGGCTGCTCTGACCATTTTTCAGTGTCATTTTTCAGACCATTTTTAGTTTCATTCATGTATTTTTGAAGATGTACTGTAGTTCCCATTTTGTGTTTTTTTTTTTTTTTTTCATATTATTTGTTTTTACATGTTCTCAAAGCCAACACCATACACAGTAATTCTCACTTCTCTCACATCTCACTTACACTTCCTACTTCTTACCACACCTCTGTGCAAGTCCTACATTATATCGCTCAGTCATTGTGTGATGTACATCCTGTCTCCATACGTCACTGATCGCATCAATTCCTTGCATGTTAGAACATTCTCTAGGCTTAAAAATAACAATGTGTCACATGACTCTACCATTACGTCTTGGTTTGAGCTGTTTGGCATGAATGTGTATTTTTCTATTGTGGTTGTTCTAATCAATTCATAAAGGATAATAACATTGGGTCAAGTGCTTTGGACAAAAGCTGCCGCCAAATACAATGCAGTAACTCGCCTGTTGTCTTGGCTGAGGAGTTAGGAAAGGAAACCTTCTGATGTAGTCTAGGAAGGTCACGTCGCACTTCAACTTCCTGCAAGCTAGACCGACATTCCGCTCTCTTCCTTTGCAGAACCGCCGCAGAGCGTCAACGGCTACTGCGCGTATGTGGAACCGCAAGCTGCACCGCTATTGGACCATCCAGCAGAGGGCACCAGAGAGGAGAGAGGTGCCCATGAGGACACTGTGGCACCCAATGACCAGCAACGACTCCTGCTTCTACTCCAGGCAGAAGGCAACGATACCGCTGGACCCGCCCAGCAGCCCTTGGCCTTTAACCAGGTCTTCCATCATCAACAGCAGATGCTGATGCAGGATGCCTCGATGCCATTCGAAGATGTGTTCACGGGCGCCCCCTTCCGTGGAGGCAACGCAGACGTGTTCAGTAGCGCCCCGTTCCCCCAGCCACATATTAAACCCCCTCATCCCATTTATGGACACCCCCAGCCAGACGTCTTCCTGCAGGCACCCTTTGGCAAAAGGACCGCCCCCAACATCGTCACCACCACCATTGCCAGTGGGGCGCCCCCCTCTCTCCACGCCTCCCAGCCCGTCCACCTGCCCCCTCAGACTCGCATGCACCATCCCCTCGGGACCCCTGAGCAATCCCCTCTCCTGGGTCCTCTGCCACCCCGCCCCCACCATCAGGCCCTGGGGGTGGGGGTGGGGGTGGGCATGGGTGCCCCCGGGCGCCTCCTGCGCTGCTCGGAGGTGCCTTTGCCCCAGCAACCCGTGGCTGCCCACCGCGTGATCTCCTCGGGGGGCCAGCAGGCTGCTGTGGGCT
>JASCQX010000029.1:5861339-5868839 GCA_030264415.1 Sardinella fimbriata
TCTCCTCTCTCAGCCCAGTCCTCCTCTCTTCTCCTCTCCTCTCCTCTCTCAGCCCAGTCCTCCTCTCTTCTCCTCTCCACTCCTCTCTCAGCCCAGTCCTCCTCTCTTCTCCTCTCCACTCCTCTCTCAGCTCAGTCCTGCTCTCCTCTCCTCTCTTCTCCTCTCCACTCCTCTCCTCGCTAAGCTCAGTCCTGCTCTCCTCTCCTCTCCTCTCCTCGCTCAGCTCAGTCCTCCTCTCTTCTCCTCTCCACTCCTCTCTCAGTTCAGTCCTGCTCTCCTCTCCTCTCCTCTCCTCTCTCAGCTCAGTCCTGCTCTGGGTTTACTGAGCAGCTGGGGAAACCTGTCTGGCTTTTTCAAGGGTCACTGAGCATCCACTGATCAGGTGCCTAGAGACAGAGGGGGAGGGGGGGGGGGCGGCAAGGGGAGCACCACACCACACACACACACACACACACACACACACACACTATACTGGGCATCTCTCCGCCTGCCTGCTGACCAAGCAGCCGACTATTCAACAGTTTGGCTAGACTATTACTGCACTGAATACGGTGGGACTATTTAGATGAGGTTCAATTAGGATCGCCACTCTTGACAAAAATCCACCCTAGCACAAATGGCAAAGCATTAGTCTCTCCCGTATCATCTCCATCATGAAGATAGGACCCGACCAAAACAACACACACAAACCATTAGTCTACATCCCCAGCACTCGCAGGAAAATGGGGCCTACAAACCACAATACATCATATCCTGTATTGCAGACACTCAAAAACGCTCTCCTCTCTGTACACCACATGGCAGGCCAACACGCGTAAAAAGCTTATGCACAGAAGACTCAGCTTGTCTGATTGACGAGCCTAAATGTTTCTTTCATGGCAAGGCCTCGCCAGATCTGTCAGCCAACAAACTAAGTGAATGGGTGAACTGCACCAGCTGATCACCATAGAAACAGTCTAAACTTACAAGTGGCGCTTCAGAACTGTTCTCACACAGAGTCTTTTCCAACATTCAGTCCTTGCCTGGGTGGCATCACTGATCTCAAATAGAAAGAATACTATTCTATTTCAGATCAGTGGTGGGTGGCACGCACAATCCACACCGGCAATGTTTGATCCTGAGTAACAATAGGTCGACCATTTGTTTATTTTATCATAAACACCAGTAGAAAATAATTATATGCTGCAACATGGCCAACCAAACACCTCTTTCAAACATCACAAATTGTTCTTCTAGATGCCAAAGGAAAGCATTTAGAAAAGTCTGTTTTGGCCTATGCAACACTAACAAACATCACTTCCCTAACCAATAGCTTAGCTAAACCACCAGTGGATTGGTGTACTAAATTCGCAGTTAATTTATCACCAAATAAATACAAAATTATCAATGGTCGTGTTAGTATTGACAGTTATTGTTCGTTTACTTCTGAAAGACTGTGAGAGAACGGAGTATCTGGTAAAAATCAATAGTACACCAATCACACTATTTGCTAGCTAGCCCTCTAGGTTGCTTTTCTAACGGTGGCCCAACGTTATATTGAACAGATCTACACAAGCATGTTGAAAGTGCACATTATGTACATCATGTCACCATGACGAGTGTTGATATAGGTAAACGAGCACATATTTTAGTTTGCAAATAAAATGGATGGATGAAGAGCTGATTAGCAGTTCACTTCTGATGTGGTAAGGTATGGTTCACTGGTCGAAATTAACAGGCACAAAGTTAGCTTGTGCCACCCTGCTAACTAACAGCTAACACAAACACAGGATTTAAAAAAATGATAACAGGACTAATCTTGCTTACCTGGGTTCAGGGAGGATGATTTTCTTACTTGCTCGGGCGGCTGGAGTAGATTTACTCTTCTCCATCGCCATCAGATAGCTGACATCGGCGAGAACTGCTTCTAGGTCCGCCATCTTCAGCCCTGGGTCGCCCGAATCGATACAGAACCAGGAGCAGTCGTGGATGGACACCGATGCGAATGTACAGTGGGGTCCGTTTGAATCAAAGTCCAACCGTGACCAGTAGCGGCTAGTCAGGGGCTCGGGCCAAGCATCCAACTGAGCCTTTAGCCTACTTCTCTTCCTCACTGATCACTTGGCTCTCAAAAATCAGCCATGGTGAGACATCACCAAATATATTCGAACGGAAATCGATGTCTTCAAATCTAGCCAAAAATGTAAACTAGCGTAAAACCAGGCTTGATGCCGTTAGCTACTGCAAACGACAACGTTGCATGGCCATTACAGACAACCCGTTTCGGAAAGGATGCAAGATAATGTTGCGGCTTTGATACAAATGATAAGAATTTTACCCCTCGCCCCTTATGCTCTTAGCTTTACTATCTCCAAAAAACACCTTGGAGGTGATTATATAAATGTCGCTTTGAATGAATTGAGCTAAATAATCCAAAACAAATTCACACAAACACTGCGGTGCGCAGGGTTGGTTAACGTTAAGTCAGGCAATTCATACAGTGCTCCCCTTGATTAGGTTATCGCTCTTGCAACTAACATCCATACGAGATTAACACATCAAAGACCCAGGCAGCGAAGCCATCCAAACGCTCTCCAGACGACAGTAAACACATACAGCTAAATCAGCTAAATAAAACGCGACGCCACAAACATTAACACGTGAGCAAGCCAGCTCGCTTGGTATCAGACACGAAAATGGACGACTCATGCGCCAATATGTTGCTTCATTCCCAGTGATAAATGCACTGGCTCGAATGAAACATTCATTCTGTTACAGACAAATAAAAAGCAACCGTGCCACTGCGCTTTCGCCCGACTCGATTTTCATAGCCTTCGATGCAGCTTCCTGTATGGCCAATGCTTACTAAAAGACATAAATAATGGCAAACGACGCGACACAAACTGGTTAATTATCGAACTTGCAGGATAAATATTTGTGCATAACGACAAACATTCGAGTAAACGATAGCAATTTAACTCTTAACACCAAGCGTCTGTTGAATGGCAGAGATCGTTTGAAAATACTCAAAATGACAGCATCGACAACGTCAAGTTACGGCTTCTCCATTTTCTTGGGTTGACAACGGAGAGGGTGTTGCGATTGCTCGTTCCCCAACTTGCAACGAGCAAGTTAGCCAACTAACGTTAGCTCGCTTGCTAACAACCAAGACCGAGAAAGCTAACGATTTGACTGCTTGGCCAGCAGCTTGCTACTGATAGAATACTAAACTTAGCTAGATAAGCGTGTTGACAGAATCAAACGCTTCACAATTAATTGATCTTTGCCTATCAATCACGTCCTTGCTAGAGGGTGATTCGCCAAGTTCCCTCGTCCTCGATGTGTTAAGTTCGAAGTGACGTTAATATAATGTTTGTGTTAGTTGAATTCTTCCTTTTTCTTGAAGAAGGCTAGCGTTTGGGAGCTAACTAGCGTTTGTGTATAACGGTGGAGGGGGAGGGGGCGTTCGAAAAGGAAATAAGCAAGCGTTGGCTTGGGGAGCCGCTTGTAGATAAGCCTCAAGTCCTGAGCAAAAGGAGCACAGCACTGTTGCTTTTCTGGCTCACCCACAACCCTTTGAAACGCGCTGCAGTCGCCTTATATGTCAATATGAAAAGTTCAATGTTGCTATGTTGTTAGCTTAGCTAGCTATCGATAGCTAAGTCAGAATAAGTCATTAGACACATCAGCTTTCCAGCAAGCTAACTCTTGCGGAACTGCATTTTGTAGCGTGCTAACTGCTCAAAACGACAACCACGGCTCAAGTGTGCGAAAGGCACTCGGCAGCTACCCAAATTACGCAAAGCATCAACGTATTTTACAGGCAAAATGGGCAACAACAGCGGTTACTTTTGCACTCGCTGCTGCAGCATACTGACCGCAATATCATTAGTTCTAAGTAGCTAGTCACAGAAACTGTTTTTCTTCTTCGAAAAACCCAAGACACTTTCTTTTTGCCCAAAGCATCCGCATTCGGTTGGCTATAAAAGTCTTCATTTGAGTTGACAACTGAACGTTTGCGCCAACATCCGTGTCGGTTGCTTCTGGCTGTGTCTTCCCAGATATCCTCAGGTGTTGATAAAAGCGTGTTTTAAAAGAACAGTCCTTTAATCCGTGTGAAACTTCCTCCACAGAGCGCCTCCGTTGCGAGTGTCTCTGGAGTGAGCTTGAGAATTCTCAGGCAGGCAAACCGAGATCCGACTTCCTCTCAGAGCTGATCTGGAGCAAATCACGGACCTGGATTATAATGCCTAGGAATGGACTCACCTCTTCTCACACGAACATTTGTTCTCAGTTGCTCTAGTCTGAAATACGGCAATTTTATTCCCTTTTCAGACACCAAATTAGGCAAATGGGCAAAATATTCCTTTTTATAATGTTTTACATTGATTCTGTTCAGGCACGAAATTGATCAAATTCACTGATCACTAACACAGATTGATATGCTGGGCCATGGGAGAACTATAGTAGACCTACTGTACACAGAGTAAAGAAAAACATACTAAGATTATTCTTCTTATTGCCATTATGCACAAAACTCTTGTTTATCATTTTCTTCTGCAAGGGGAGATTATCATGTTGAGAGCCTAATGTAGGCCTACTGTTTATAATTAGGCTAATAATAGATTGAAAGCAATGATAAATGCTTCAGTTTGCCTCATCAAAGCTCCTGATAGTTATAACCAGAAACATATTACAACTAAACCTTTGAAGCTTCTCCTGTACAAATAATTTAAAATCTAAATTCTTTGTCACTAGGTCTATATTTTATTTTTTGTTGCATCAAATCTATACGGCCCCAATAGGAGCACCTACCTGCCCTTGCATGAACCTAAAATACATAAAATATCTTGCAGGAGTAATTCCTTCCTTCATTTGAGTTTGGGAAAGTGGTGGTTTGGATTTGTAGGCCTTGGATGTGGCACCTCAGCTCTCTCTTGTGGCAAATATGGGCAAATGCAAACACAACAGCAAGCTGCCTTAAAACAGGCAAGCCTGCCAGAGAGGTTGTGTGTTGAAATGAACTCACTTTGACATTGCTCACAAGTTTCACTTGGTTCATTTATCAACAAATCCTGCAGCAAAATAGTGTTAGATTGTCATGGTACATTTCAGAATTTTCACACACAAGTGGATGGATGTCATTCCTTGGGTTGCAGCAGTTCATGCAACTCCTGATCACCAACACTGACTCTATTGGATTGGCCGGCATAATGTGGTGCTGGGCATCAGAGGGGGGGGTGCAAGTGGAGAATGTCTGAGTGGAGGAACCATGACAGGACTTCAGTGAAGTTTAAGAAAGACAGTTTATTCATCGCGGGGCAGCAGGGGATGAGGTTGTGAGGGAGAGGTGGGCGAGGCGAGGCGGCCGGGACCAGGGTGGGGTGAGGTTACTGCTGGATACGGCGGATGGACTGGATCTGAGGGGTCTGGGAGTGAGAGCCAAACTCCCTGAAGTGCTTGTACTCTCCGCAGTGGCGGTCACACTCCATGATGTACTGGTAGCCACGGTAACCGGGGAACTGGTAGCACACAAAACTGTTGAGAACAGACAGACAAACAGACACACAGACAGAGAGGAGGAGAGAGACAGACAAACAGACACACATAGACAGAGAGGAGGAGAGAGAGAGAGTCACAAATTAAGCAGATGGTTTCTAGAATACTCTAGAGAAATGCGTCTCTACACGGGCGAGTCTCTGCAGTGCAGTGGACACTCACGCTCCAGACTGAATGCGCAGGGAGCCGACTTCGTTGTTGCACCAGCCCATGGCCTGCAGAGAGGGGTAGTCGTCACTGAGCTCGCCCTTGCGGCCCAGGAAGTTCTCGCGCTCGAAGATGGTCATGCGGCACTCTCTGTGGTTCTGTGGGGAGAAGTTGAGAAGAGTTGAGGTGTGGAAACAGGTTGGGCTGGTCTGAACACTCCCTATAGGCCTATTGAGCTCATGCTCTCAATGAGACATCTGCTCTCACAGCTCTCCTGGCCTCAGGACTCTGTGCAGGATTACTGTGCAGTATGACCGCATATGACCAACAGCATGACCACACACATTCATTCCCGTTCACTTGCAGTAAAGCTGCAGAATGACCACACTACCCTTGGGACTGCATCTGTCAGCAGACGCATGGCCCAAATAGGCCTTGCTGTTCTATTTGTAAGCTTTGTAAGGTACTCATCTGTGAAATGTTCTTGATAGAAAGTTGGGGAAACAGGCCTGGGCATTTGAGTACAGGGACAGAGATGGTGAGGAATGGGAGGCACAGATGAGCAGAAAGGGAGGAGAGAGAGAGAGGAGAAAAGAGGAGGAGATATACAGAGGAGGGGAAGAGGGAGAGAAGGAGGAGAGAAACAGGAAGAGAAAAGAGTAAGGAGAGACAGAGAGGAGGAGAAGAGACAGAGGAAGAGAAGAAGAGGACAGAGAGAGGAGGGAGAGGAGAAGAGAAGAGACACAAAGGAGGAGAGAAAGGAAGGACAGAGAGAGGAGAAGGGATGAGAGAAGAGGAGGAGACTTACAGCACAGGCGATGGGTCTGAAGGAGGTCATCCTCTCGATGTGGTAGGCGTTGCTACCGCCAAAGGCGTCGGACTGGGGGTACTCTCCCCTCTCCAGCACAAACTGCTGGCCCTGGTAGGAGCCATGCTCATAGCCCACCCAGCTAGAGGGGAAAACACACACACACACACACTTAGGTTTACACATGTGCAAGGAAGAGGTGGTGAAAACACACATTCATTTGGAGTGAACATACCGACTAAAGTGTTATATTTGGAATACTGTCTAGATCCATAAGTTCTGTGGATGGATAAGGAAAAGGAGAAGCTGTAGTTGGGATAAATGGCAACAAGAGAGTTGGAATCTGGATTTGGATCTTTGAAAGGAGCAGCGTTACTAAATACAGAGAGATTTGGAATCTGGATTTGGATCTTTAAAAGGAGCTGCATTGCTAAATACAGAGAGAGTTGGAATCTGGATTTGGATCTTTGAAAGGAGCTGTGCTGCTAAATACAGAGAGAGTTGGAATTTGGATAAAGGGGCTATCTTTAAAATACAGAGAGAGTTGGCCAATGACCAACAATGCCCGTAAAGTAGCACATAAAAGATGCTACCTGGTTTTGCATAGATGTAGGAACTGTTCCACACTGACATTTAAGGAGCCGCACATGGCAGGGATAAGTTGCGGTGTTCCTGTCATAGGGACGGCGTGTACTGGGGGTGACATGTGACAATGCACTAGACACACCAGGGCACATCAGTCCAGTCCGCTGAATTAACACCAGCCTGATGTGTGTGTGAGCTCTGGCTTAGGGCAAAAGAACACACAGTTCTAAAGGCCTGGCTGCTGTTGCTGCTGCTGTTGCTGTTGCTGTTGTTGTTGTTGCTGTTGTTGTTGTTGTTGTTGTTGATGTTGTTGTTGTGGGTGAAATGAAGGAAGAAAGCAAGAGGAGCTCCTTGTTGGGGTAAGGCACAGCACATACTTACAAGCCCAACACGTAAACACACACACACACACAGACTTACGC
>JASCQX010000029.1:7205391-7222027 GCA_030264415.1 Sardinella fimbriata
CCCGATCATCTGCCCCTGCAGTGGCATGTAATTAAAATCAAGATACGAACACCAATCAAGCATCATTTCGGTGCTCCGTTTTGAGGACAGACAAGTCATTGTGAGGGCTGAGCCCCCCATCTAAATGAATGGGCCAATTCCCTGTTATTGCGTTTTATGGCAGCCGACCTGGGTCCTTATCGACTGAGAATCCCCCGAATGATCTCTGCAGCTGAGAGTGTTTTTCTCTCCAGTGGAAAGCTGACACCACAGACAATGTGCACGGGCCCCGTAGTAAATTGGACAGTGGCTGTGGGTGTGGGAGGGGAGGGTGTAAGATGTGGCTGATTGGCTAAGCCATCCTCACACACACACACACACACACACACACACACACACACACACCACCTCCTCCTCCTCCTCTTCCACCCCCCCCCCATTTTGACCACGACACATTGTGTGTCTCATCTCCCTCCATGGGAGCGGCCCAGAACTCAAAGGGAGGCCTGGAGCGAGGCAGCAATTTCTGCAGGAGAAATCACTGGACTGTGCCCATCAACCATAAACATGTCAAAGACCGAACTAGGTCACCTCTCTCCATCTCTGCATGACTCTCGCTCTTTCTCTCTCTCTCTGTGTCTGTCTCGCATGGGTATTTAACAAACCTCTCAATGCAGTATGCAGCCTCAGCCACCACCAACCCCTCCATCCCCAAACACACACACACACACACACACACACACACTCAATCATACAGTATATGCCACAAGAAAAGCTCCCCACCTCCAAGGTTTAAGAATGGACGAAAAAACAGACTTCATCTTGCATCCTCACTTTCTTCTCCCTCCCTATCCGTCCTTGCCTAACACTCCCTTTCTCTCTCTCTCTCTCTCTCTCTCTCTCTCTCTCTCTCTCTGTCCCTTTTCTCTTCTTGAATTCTTTTTTTTCTTTCTTTTTTCTATTTTTTTTCTCTTACAGACATTCCATTCCATCTGCAGGGTGATTGCAGGGATATGAATGCCTTGGGATCACTGTGAACTCTCACAGCCTTGCCTGACTAGGGAGGAGGAGGGAGCTTTGACACGCCAGCAGGGATTGACTGCACACATTCAGTGTGCTGGCATTAACCTCTTCGTGGTAGACACACACACACACACACACACACACACACATTGGTTTCTTCTCGTCCTTGCCGTGCAATGCTTGATAAATGCCTTGCCTTTGTCCTAATGGAAAAGTGCTTTGCTGAAGTTACTCTCATGTACACTGAGCGTGATGTCTAATCGAAGCTGGAAGAAAATGGGAAGTAGTTCACCAGTGCAGTGAACCTGAGTGGTTGTATCATATTCTACTCGTATAGCTGTTTCACTCCGCACGGCTTATGTAACCTTCGTATGGCTGTACATTTTTATGCTTCGTCCTGTGAAAAATGAATGCTATACTGGACGGACTGAATGCCCACTCTATACCCACAAAAATAGCTTAATATCAAGAAATTCGAGAAAAATGGCCACCAGATGAACCATAACTCCCTATGAAACAGTTTATGAGGACAAAATGGTCTTTCTGGTTTAACAGAGTGGAAGTCTGCGCCAGCTCTGTAATCCGCCAACAAATCTAAAAAGAGGGTTTTTTTCCCCCCCCTGCATGCTTTCTGTGTATGGATACAGCCCCAACAAAAGTGAAAATCGGGAAACTAAAGTTCCAGGGCCGAGGCAGAACGTGGAACATCTGGCAGACCTGAAAGCCCGCAAACACAATCTCTTCCCCCTTGCTGAGCGTCGACATAAACCCCCTGCTATAGCCGGTGGCTGTTCTCTCTCTATCTCTCTCTCTCTCTGTCTCTCCCTCCCTCTCTCGGTTTTTTTTAAAAAAAAAAAAAACAAATGTAAAAAGATTACTTTTTTACAGCTGTGGAGGGTTCAGGAGTGCAGCCGGTGCCATGCCTGTCATGAGCGTTCGTGTTAAACCGCCACGGCACACATGCTGGAGGAGAGCCAACATCACCTCCACCACCGCCACCACCACCACCACCGCCGCTGCTTCTAGCTGTGTTTCTGACCCGCCGTTCACTCCTTGTAGAACAGGAGGAGGAGAAGGGATCACGCGAAGGGAGTAAACTGCAGAGCACAGCCCGGTGACGCAGATGTGACGAGGCGTAGATGATGTAGACCTTGGAGGTGCTTGCACGGCTCACATGTTACAGGCTTTGTGAAAAGCCTTGAGCCAATATCAATGCTTTTTAGCACGTTAGTAATAAACCTGAATGCAATTGAACTGAACTGAAACACTACTGTGGTTGTACTACACGTGAACCACCATTTTTGAGTGTGCAGGGGAGCACACGCCCCAGGTTCAGATATGTTACAGCTGCTGCTCTGAACTAATATGATACAAAATTTATGCGAAACCTTCCTGAATGTTCACATCCCACCATTAGCCATTTTCCTCGAAAAGAGTGAGGAAGAAAATTTTGTTGCCAAACAATCATGTTTTTCCCATAGAGAAACATAAATAGTCTTTATCCTCCTTTGTGTTTGAACTTAAAACACCTTTGCCTCAAGCTATGTCACATAGCGTCATATCTGAGTTGACACTATTGCACGCTACTTCAGCATATGTATTGAACCATAATATGAAGAATGAAAAAGCTAATCCAACACACACACACACACACTGAGAGAAAGAGAGAGAGAGAGAGAGAGAGACGCATTAAATGAGACTTTCTAAATACATTTTACATCCATCTTCTTCTGTAGAAAGCCACCAAATATTTTTCAAGTCATTTGGAAAATACTTTTCCATCATGTCAACATTCTGATTCAAAGATAAGGACAGAGGAACATACAGACAGATCAAGAGATAGACAGAGAATGCAAATCATGGTTGTTCATTACTGATCATTAAAACACGGAACAGAGGCCTAGAGTGAACACAGGCCTATATACAGTCAATTCTGGCACTGTAGATATTCTTGCATTAAATTATGAAACTAAATCATGAAAAATACCACCCATTATGTTTTATAACTCAGCCCTTAGGCTGACAACAAATCACTAGCAGTCTAAAAGAGAGGTCTCCAACTGAACCACATGACACATTCCAGGCAAGGAACTTGAACACAAAGGCAGTTCGTGCCATATATCACCTTGGTATGTTCCTTAGGTGACGCAAACTTATCACACTTTTCAATTCAAAGCATGGCTGGTTCATTTGTTATTCGTTTGACATTCATTTAAGAATGGAATGTCAAAGCCATAGAAATGTTCTAGAACCCTGGCATGTGACTCCCAGACTTCAAAAACCCTGCAATTAACAGAATTCCTTCTCGGTCATGATTGAATGCAACAGCTTTTTTCGTACCCAAAACACATCTGTAAAAGTTATTTATTTGCTACTTAACATTTGGAACAATTATGTCAAAATAGTAACATTCAAAAGACACGTGAACATTTAGTAACACAATGGCTCTTTGCTTTTAGTCTTTTTTGCACAACTGCCCTAAGTAACGCATCCCAGACATTTGCACAACCCCACATCCAGAGACATTCACTGAATCATTTGATCTTTTTGCATTAATGTTCCATAGAGAATCACTTGATCTCATTGCATTAATGTTCTATTGAGTCCACCGAGTAGGCTAACAGATGTCAGCTTATCAGTATAATTAAAGCATTTTAAGCGCAAGTAGACTAGACTATATGCATGCCTGCAAGAATATTGGGAGAAAATCGCTGGACTCATTGATCTGCTTAGACAAGATAAGCATGGTCTGAGATCCTTCCTGCATGCAACCAAATCATCTTCACATTGGAAATGTGCTGGCTCAACAGCATGAAAACCCCATAATCAGCATGGAACGACTAAGCACCACACTGAGCGAGCTTTTCTGTACTCAAGCGGAGATAAAAAGCCTAAGTATGACCATTCCCAATGCAAAGCTTATAAAAATCCCACGAGTATTTGCACCAATGTTCCAGTTGGGCCCTTGCCTTGATCACATGGCGTTGAAAGTCCACTGGAACACAGCACTAATGGCTCCTAAGTCCCTGTGATATCAATATGTCACGTCTGAAAGTATGCTCATCCCATGCGTGGTTATTTACTGCAAAAAAGGGGAATCATTCACAGGCGGCAGAATCGATAATCCTTTATCTCAAGACAGACTCTTTCCTTATAAGAACAAAGCCTCTCTGAATCACTTTTATGGTTCAACTTTGATTTGGGCATTACATTGGGTGCATAAATACATCAGACCATAGATTTTCTATCATGCTGCTGGTAAATTTTTGTTTAACGGCATTTTACTCCCTTAACTCTGTCAAACAAAAAACATTTCTATACAAATGTATTTTATGTGCACAAACAATATAATATTCAATCACATTTTTCCCATAAAAGGTAATGGATAGGGAGAATCATGGGGTCCATGATTAATCAAATATTTTCTTTACTGAACTTGCCGCCACAGGATGCAAAATATTAGTCGACTGAAAACCATTTTAGAAAATAAGGGGCAGCTCCCTTTGAAGTAGCAGCCAGTAGTCTTACCATGGTCCCTTGAACTCTAATTGGGCGCCCTTATCTCACCGTCTCTGACCACCGTGTTAAATCATACCGTGTTTCAAAGTAACAAGACGACCTGAGGCAAAAAGACACGATCACAGGCACCCATCATTCAATGTCGGCAGAGTTCTTTTAGAAAGAGGAACACTTAACAGGTTGGGTTGGACTCTGTGACTGAGAATGAATGTAGACACCTCTTAATCAGTCTGAGAATGACAGCAGAGACATGACACACTTCTGCTGACTAACATTTTTGCTGAATAAATCAAAGGTAATGATACACACATCTGAGTAACAAAATAATAATGAAAGAATTATATACAAATAGCTTAAACACCTTGAGCTAATGAACCATTTTTTGGTTTCTAAGGCTTCAACTTAATTCACAAAACTATGCCTATAGAGTTCAAATCAATTTAATATTCTACAAAATGAACTGCCCCCACTAACACAAAAAGATAGCAGACAGACATTGATACAAACCCTTTTTTAACAAAACCTTTCATTGCCCCACTTACAATTTAGCAAGCAGGATAATACACAAAATAATTCCCTATACTGTACTACAAAACACATTCTGTGGTAGAATTTCCTGCCATTCACTGTCTCAGTCATGCCAGAGCGTGAAATTTCATATCAATCACGTATGCAAATAGGTATCCCTGATTTCCTTCTGCTTTTTTTGTGCTTGTTTCAGGGGTAGGGTTGGTAAGGGCTTTGCAAAAAGCTGGTGGAATAATCAACGCCTTCCCTGGCCCTCAGCTCCAGCCAGTCTGTCTCCTCTCAAAGAGCCCTTTCAAGAGGGAGAGAGCCCCACAATTTATAGCGACGTGTCCATTGTGAGCCTCGCCAGGCTTCACTGTAACTATTTTGTCAAGTGTGTGGGTGATGGGGCAGGGTGGGATTGGGCTGTGGGCCGAGGGGGTGTGTGGTCGATGGGAGTTGGGTGGGGGTTGGGTGGGGGAAGGGGGGGGGGTGTGCAGTTGCTCGTATCAAATTCTTCAGCAAAAGTTGTCATTAGTAACCTGAGAGGTGAGTATTAGTCAGTTCACGTGTGCTTGACCAGTTTAGGATGGGCTGTGTTTTTGGTGAAGTTTATAAAGTCAGTATACTGAGGATTCCATGAAACGCATTCTGAATAGAAATAGAAAAGATTGATAGATAGACAGATAGATTGATAGATAAAAGAAAAAAAATAGCATGCACATTCTACACACATCCGCTGTGACATCATCTCGACCATAGACTGTATGATCTCGATGCATACAGAGAAGCTATATTAAGACAGGGCACTTACATATATTGGGTGAAGGTGTTCCAACCACTAAACCGCTGTGCGGATGAAAATAATACTGTGGAGTTTACAACACTGAGCGATAGCGTAATATAAATATTTACATGACAATTTGGTATACGTCATGGTAAACTCCAACACACTATGCTTGCTTGACCATATTTATTTATATCTTAAACTAAATGTGTAGCATATGACATACTGTGGTGCCCTAAGTAATCCACATGTAGTGCACACACTGATTCGGCTTCGAAGCAAATGTCATGGTGACGGGAGATAGTGTATCCATGAGGTGAGTGAAGAGGGGGATGGGAAGGAAGAAAGAAAGAAAGACAGGATGAGTAGAAAGAGAAGGAAAAAGAGAGTTCCTAGTGCTGAAGGATAACTTCTTTCTCCGTCTTTCCCTCTCGTTTTTTCCATGTTTTGTTTAAATAAGCGTCGGCGGGTGATGCATTTCACAAGTTCTTCTTATGTCACTGGACATCACGAGACGGCCAGTGTGAGAATTCTCAGCTTGCTCACAAAAAAGAAAGTGAGAGAATCGATGAATGGAAAAGGGGGTGGGGGGAGTTGTATGAAAAGCTGGACCCCAAGGAGTTACACACATACACACACACACTCACACTCACTCTCACACACACACACACAAACACAGTAGCTAAAGGTTGGTCATTATGGAGAAGCTGAGAACACAAGGCAGATTAATGGTTTAGGGGGCCCAGTCCTGTGCCGAGTGAATTCTTAAAAGGTAGATTAAACATTTACTGCCTCGCCAAAGCAACACACCATCTGTCACGTACCTGGAGCTTTCATTCGTTCATAAAAGAGCGTGACGTAAAAAAAGAGTGAAAAAGAAATCACTAATGTATTCCTTCGCTCGCTCGTTCTCTCCACACACTACATGCATAATGGCATGTAGATGGATTCTCCCGACCCCCTGTACGTACGTTCAAGGGCCCATGCATTTACATCCGCACGGCCGAGGTTATTTGTGGTAAGGCCGTTGCAATGATGACATGATCAATCTATAACAGTGACAGTGCTCTGTGTTACCACCTCCGCAGCCATGAACTATGCACTGTTTTAAAGTCACTACACACACACACACACACACACACACATACATAGCCCAGTTGTGAGTTTGTAGGTCATGTTACCCCACAATCAGCTCTCAGACCTTTCCTTACGCTACTTGAGGACTTAGGATCTATTATCCAGGACTGTTACTTTAGCAGCACATTTATTTATGCTGTACATACTGTATCACGATTTGTTGACTATTTGTATCATTTCCAGCAACCGTCTGGCATTGCCATATAGAGTATGTTTGTGTGCTCTACTTTCTGATGTTATGGAATTCCATCTCCAAGTGCCAGTTGGTGGTCTTCAATGAATCTCGGTCAAATAAGCACATATAATTAGCATAAGAATGGAAAAGCTGTGGAGGTCCCAGCTTTGGTAGGGCCCCAATCAGATGCCCTGGCCTGAGCACAGTCAGGTTCTGCTCCTCACCATAACAAATCTTACCTCATTGTCTGGGCGCAGAAAGGGACAGCTGACAAGGGACAGCACGAAGCACAAGTTACCATCAGACAGAGACAGAGTATCCATCCGGGTCCTGTATTTGAAAATAGAAGAAAGCTGTGTAAACTGTGCTTCATATGAAACACTTGCAGGTTATACAGCCCTCCCCATTGGCAATCCTTTTTTTTTTTTTTTTTTAACTGAACAACAAAATCGCCCTCTCATCTTATGTCGGCTGGGTGCCAAGGGCAACAACCTGTGAATAGTCGACTTTCCTTTTCGCTTCAAACAAGTCTACAGAAATGAAAAGGAAGGGGGGGGTTCTTTCTTTTTCTTTTGATGATGGAAAGTCGAGAGGAAGTTTCTATTAACTGCAGCTCTGTTAATTGTAGGTCATTACATTTGAAGAGAGATCAACGGCATGTCATGCGAAGGTTATTTGAGAGCATGGAATGCTCACTGAGCATTAGAATATGAAGAGCATTAGAATCTGAATTATGTATGCAAAATGCAGATTCCAGGGAATGAGAGAGAGAGAGGGAGCCGGGAAGCAAGGGGCCCGTATTCATCCCTTGGGATTGTGACATTCATGCAAGATGTGTACTGTCAAGCAGGTCTATAGACGATTTTTTTTACCCTGGCTTTTATTTAGTTCTCAAAGCTGCTCCTGCAGCCAAGACTCCTTTCAGCCATATTCAAAATGTTGACTTCAAAAGGGGCAGACCTTCTCATAAGATTCCGTACATCAACACAAATTCATTTATGCTTATGAGTGACTACACACTACAGCGGCTCATCTGTTAGCGTTTAAACATTGCTTCGGGGAATGTCTCAGTCTTACAGACAGTGTCATTCACCAGTCATCTACTGTGTATACATTTGCTGTGTGTACATTCCACGTAGCATTGTATTTTATTGAATATTTATACAAATATAGCACACTCTGTTTGCACTGAACATAACATGTTGACTAGCCAAAGTTTTGATGCCGCTGTTCCGTCAAGAAAGTTGAAAGTATTTGGTCTATTTTTGGCCATCACACCATAGATATCTGACAGGTCACCCTTGTAAAAAGTGAGTATATCCCATAATAGCTATGAAGAGAAGGGGGAGGGGTTCAATACCAGCTAGGTATAGTCCATTATGTTTTCTGGCAGGATGAGATTGATGATACAGAAATAATTGCTTTTAATTGAATTCTGCCTGTGGGCCTGTCTGTTCTCGGTTGCGAGTGAGATGACTGTGAGAGGGACCACCCAGTCGCGCCAGCAGGCCTCTTTCGTTACACCTATGGCACGCTACAGCAGTTATTATTGCATAACTTTGGTTGCTGTTGCAGTGGGTAATCACACCTGCAGATGGTGAAGATGGAGAAGTGCTGCTTTTACAGGCTTGCCTGCATGTCCCATGTGTACATGTTCTCTCTCTCTCTCTCTCTCTCTCTCTCTATCTTTCTCAGCTGTCAGTATCTGTTGCGTTTTTATTGTTTCACTCTGGGGGCTGCGGGGGCCGATCTGAATAACCTCTTTATGTAACATGGAGGCGAGTCCCTGCGGCCAGCTTGCTGGATCCAAGCCAATGCCAGAGTGGTACTATTGATGGGGGGTGCTGTGCTCCTTTTTGTCTTCTTTCACCAGTATAACTGCGATGGCACAATGATCTAATTAATTTATGGTGATTGAATGATATGAGGTTTCATGTTTCATGCTGTGTTCAGGAACCATGCCTTTATAAGTATCAGTTATGCATGTGTTCTGTATAAAGTCGATGAATGAATGTACATATTGATGGAGTTGAACAAGATGAAATTTTCACAGTGCAATGAAACAGTATAATTCAGTGAGCAAAAATATACATTTACCTGAGGCTGAAACTAGTTTATAAGCAATTGAGCAATACTTTGTTTGGAGATAAATGCATTTCCCTCTGTCTGACACAATCGTTTAACAATAGCCTATAAACAATGAAATCTGTTGCAAAAGTAAAGTGTTGAAAGTGTTAAAAGTGTTAAAATAATACTGTACACTGTACAAAGACAAGTGGACTTGTATTATGGAACTACAATAAGGAACCTCTTCATATTTTTTTCTCCCAATATGGCAGATGGGTCCACACCGTCTGAGCCATCATGCAATCAGCCAGTAGAATGAAAGGATTATATGGTCTGATAGTTCGAATATTCAATTCAGTCACCACTGACAACTCCAGATCTGTTCTTGTATGTGTTTTCATACTGTAGGCCTGTAATGTATATGACTGGCAGTTATGTCAATCACAACAATTGAAACACTGATTAGTTTAGTTTTACACTGACTATTGAGTGACACAAACTAGCCTACGTTTACACACGAACCTGAACCTACACCTTTCAAACAAAACAACTTGCGGAATATTTACATTCCTCCACATAAATAGAAACTATGTATATTTAAAAGTCAGTGTTAGTATTTTGTTACAGTTTTTTTTAAACCTGCATATATTTGTTTTCTCTCCATCAAAGTGCCTTTAGGGGACTTCATGGAACCTTAATTCTTGGCCCTCTCCTCTCACCAGTGCCTCTCCTTCCTGTACCCCTCCTCATATCTGAAAAGTGAAACAGCCTCTGCTGATTTCCCTGAGGTTGGAGTGCATCTGAAGAGCCTATTTGCGCTCGAAAGCTACTCAGTACTCCTCTGGCAAACCCTAAGCAGGATAGCCTACTTGCCAGGGGATTTCTGTTGGCCACTCTTGTCCATAATTAGGCCACCCACATTCACAGTCATGTGAGGATGTATTCTGTATTCTTTGAAAGAATGTGCTAGGCTCTTCTTCTGAATGGTGAATGATAATAAAAAAGTAGTTTGTACATATCATGATGGATAGCGAGTGATTTATAATGTGCTGTGAAAGTGAACAATGCTCTTACTTTTCAGACTTGAACAGGATGCTTTTTTAAAAGCACCCTTTTACAATACACCTCTATGCAACATTTTAATTCAATTTTATGTTCTTTATGGTTTCATGTTGCCATAATTTGACCAATATCTTTTCCTCTGATGACAAAAATGTGACACAGATTATAGGCTGTTCTAAAATATATTTCCATTCATGTTGACTTCATTCAAAGTCTTTTCATTCGTTTGAGATGCATGAAGAAACCCTGGAAATTCCCCTATTAAAGTTATAGCTTTGAGTTGATGGACTCTTCCCCTGGTTGACAGGCTGCCTGTCTGTTCCAGATCTTGGAAGAAGTATAATTTAATTTATGGAAACGGAAGAATAACATGTTGCTATTAAGTTGCTACATTCTTGCATTTTAAGACCATCCTGCGTCTTTCCAACCTTTCAGTGTTGGAATTCTTATAGTTTTAGTGATAGCTACGCCATTGATAATATAAGGTGCCTAGACAAAAATGTCACAAAAATAAATAAAGTTTGAGATGATTGGATTAGTCTATTAAAAGATATAATTTATCTAAACACACTGTTTTTCTATTTGAAAGTTGCTATCAGCTTGACGGGCTAAACTACATCCAAGCAAGGCGTCCATATGAACTACTTTTATATGATAACGTTACTCTTATGTAACATTCTCAGGTGGGTGTTTCATATGGAGCCTACCCGTTGCGTGCAAAGAAGCAGTACAAGCAGGGAGCACTCGCATAGGCTACTAGAACTTGACATATTAACCAGTTGAGGCGGAGTGAGCTTGTGAGGGTGGAGTGTACGTGCGGTTTGCCGCTGACGCAATTTGATGGACATGTCCGTGTCCGACAGTGCCCAGCTTGGAATAGGGTTGCGCTGCA
Source organism: Sardinella fimbriata (assembly GCA_030264415.1). NCBI lineage: Eukaryota > Metazoa > Chordata > Actinopteri > Clupeiformes > Clupeidae > Sardinella > Sardinella fimbriata. Next base: position 7,216,540 of record JASCQX010000029.1, read on the forward strand.
GTCACTCGGGCGGAGTCGTCCTGTAAATCGGGTGCACGAGCCATCTAAATTTACACTTTATATTACTTTCCAACGATCGGGTAAAAATTGGATTCACCCTACCCTGAGATATACCAAGGAACGAAACTCTTTTTTATTGTTTTCCCTGAGACCATTGGTGTTTTTCTTTTGGAAGAACCATCGGATCTTACAGTTACCGGAGCCTCTACCGAAAGGAAGGAAGATTTGTCGGGTTAGCTAGCGTTTGACTGGGCCCCTATCACGCAAGTAAGTAAGCTAAATCGTTAGCCATAGCCTAGCGTTTTGTGTCCACATTTTAGGCAGTACTGGCACAGGTGCACAAATGTACAACTAAACTTTTTCTGTTAGCGTCGCCTAAAAGAGATAACGTTACGTACTTTGTCTTTGTTGAGTTATATTTCCACTTTGTTTGAAGTGAATTGTTTTGCCTAACATCAGTTACAGAACGGCATGTTCCATGCTTATGGTGCAAGTTCCTTATTGTTCAGGAATGTTCGTGAATTCGGGTAATGTTGCAGCGTTTACAAAAGTGTGATTGCAGGAATTTGTTCATTCAGAGTTGTCTTTGAGATTTTCTTTAACTAGCGTGTGTAATTATGGTATTCTACGTCATTGTGAGCACTTATCCTGGATAACGTTAACGTTAAGTTGCTGCTCTCACCAAGCAAGCCTGTAGTTAGCAAGGTAGCTAACCCCTGGCTATCTGGCTCGCGCTGTAGTTCATGTTAGCTGGCTAGCTATCAAGCTACACATAACTGTTCGTGGAACATAGCAAGCTAACTTGCTGAGGTGTAAATATTCCCAAAATGCATGTAATTTTGTGTAAGACCACCTTGCTAATGGTCCTTGTCAGCATGGTATACCTGTGTGCCGAACGAAGGTTTATTCTTGTCCGTTATCCGTAGTCATTGGATTTGCATGCTGATCTGTTAAACGTGGCAAGCGACTTCAATCCTAGGAATGGAGCGAGCTATACAGTTAATGTTAAGTTAGTTGTACGGGCAGTTAGTGCAGGACACAGTAGAAGGCAAGTCTTAAATGTAGGCAATGCATTTAAAATAGAGAAAATGTAATACTTAATGAAGCTTATACTTGTCCAATAAAATATTTGTCTGAACAAGTCACACCTCACAAAATGGCAATGGTAAATTAAATTTTATTTCCCTATTCATTTTATCATTATTATTATTATTATTATTACTTGTTGTTGTTATTATTATTAAGTTCTAAATTATCAGACAGAATGTTTCCCTTATAGCAGTAGGCCTACTACTAGAGATTAAATGTTACATGCATTGTCTATGGTTACATGTCGCTTCAAAATTGCAAACAATTTACAAATAGGCCTAGCTTTAATTTTGTTTACAGCATGAAGTAATGCTCACAAAAAGTTCTGATTTTCTTTGACTATTTCCTTCAAATTAGTAACTACATTTAAATACACATGGCAGTAAACAAACCATTGAATACAATCTACTGAACAAAACTTGCTTTTATTTATTTTTCTCTTAAAGCCCTCATCTTGTACATGACTTCTTCTTGCATTTTGGTAAAATGGCCTCTTTCTTTCAATGTTGCAGGTCAGGGGAGCACATGTGAATGATCGTCTGCAGGCCCTTTACAAATGGGATCACTCTGCCTAAAGCACCGTGTGGGTGCCCTGAAACACTGGCCCATTAATATGACCTGAAGAATTTTATGAGATTATATCCAGAAACTCTTGAGAATGATATAAGACGCTCAACTTTTTTGTTTGGACACTTACAAATTGCTGTGTGGTGTGTGTGTGTGTGCGTGCGTAGAAGTTGCATTTTTTTTCTTGAAAAAAGAAAACTTTAGTTCCGCGATCCTTGCCTGGAGGGATTTGTTATTGTCTTGAAATATCAGCTGTGAAATACAAAGTAATATCAAGATGAGTGCTGAAGGATATCAGTACCGTGCGCTTTACGACTATAAGAAGGAAAGGGAAGAGGACATTGATCTGCATGTAGGGGACATCTTGGTAGTTAGCAGAGGTGCCTTATTGGCCCTTGGCTTCGCAGAAGGCATGGAGGAAAAGCCAGAGGAGATAGGATGGCTGCCTGGCATCAACGAAACCACCCAGGAGAAGGGGGACTTTCCTGGGACCTACGTGGAGTTCATTGGGAAGAAGAGGATGTCACCTCCGACCCCAAAACCGAGACCTCCCAGGCCTCTACCTGTCGCCCCAGGTCCAACGAAGTCCGACTCGGACAGCGAACAAGGTGAGCAAGCACTGGCCGACATGCACGTTTCACTTGATCTGATTTAGTCCACTCCAAGTCAGTTTGTTCTGATTTCCCAAAGTGCGTGACGTGTGACCAGTGGTCAGATTTGTCCGGGTGACTGACTGACTCGTGGATGGTGAAACTGTAGTGCGTCACTCAGGCGATCTGTCGCATGGCACTGAAAGCCGCATGACACTGTTCTTGAGTTGTTGCAAGAATTCATTGTGCTGTCTGCACACACACACACACACACACACACACACACACACACACACACACACACACACCTCTCCCGTCACTGCCAGTCTCGCTTTCAGAGTGCCTTTTTTTTTGTTGTTTCAACCATAACTTCACTTTCTATCCTGGCCTTAGACAGTCCCTACCTGCTGGAAGCTGCTCATCTGCACAAGTACCCAAAATGGATGCCATTACCTACAGCCCCTGTTTTGAAAGAACGTTCAGCTTTCATTGTGCTCTGTCTGGACTGTGGTTTCTTCTGTAAGATTGAAGCAGAATTTCGTCAGTTTGAAAGTTGAGATCTCTTTGAGATCACCTCAGAATTGGATGCTGGCCTGGACTACTGATCACATTTCTTTCTTTCTTTCTTTCTCTCTCTCTCCCTTTCCCTCTCTCTCTCTCTCTCTCTCTTTGATGACTCAGGGTGGTAATCTCACCATTCTGTGCTCTCCAGGTTCCATCCCCCCCTTGCCTAGCAAGCAGAGCTCCATCAGGCCTGTTGTGAGGGGGTGGGCATGGATGCCCTTGTTTGAATCTGATTGTAACGGCAGGTTTGGCATGGTTCAGTGGGTTTGGCGAGGTGCCTGGGCATGTTCCCCCCTGGCTGATGCTGAAGCTAACTGAAATGTACCTTCGGTTTACACGTTGAGGCAACATGTCGAAAACCTTTGGGTGCCTCAGACGCATTTCTAGATGCGTAGCTCTCTCATGGCAAAGCAACAACAGTGGGAGGAGTGCGTTACGCACTGGCTGAATTTTTTATTTCTTTTTTTATTTCTTATTTATTTTGCTTCATGTTCCTCCCTGTGCTCTGATCTTGCTAGAACCGGACCAGAGCCGTTGCCATGGAGTTGTTTTGCTGCTGCTGTGCTCGGCGTTTAGAACATTCAATTAAAAAGGCGATTCGCTCGCCTTCGCTCCTGCTCCCTTATAATCAAGAGGGTTTGGAAGTCAGTCACAACCCCCTCACCCCCCCTCCCCGCACCCACAGCATGATTCCGATCAGGGAGTACGACATTGGAAGAGAAACACAACACAGCACAGCATTGCACTGCTTTCCACCAATGTTGCCGCCTATTGCGCAAACTAGTGACCGAACTGTTCTTTTAAGCTTTGTACTTCAAAGATTAGCCTAATTGTAATTTGGAAATCGAGTGCGGCAGTAGTGGAGGAAGGTGGTGTGTGTGTGTGTGTGTGTGTGTGTGTGTGTGTGTGTGTGTATGGGGGTGTGGGGGGGGTACTTTTTCTTTTGTGTTGTGCTTTTGTTTTGTGCTTGAAGTTGGGCCCACTTTGATTGGCTTTACAGAATGCATGTGATGGTGTTTTGGGGGTGTGTGTGGGGTGGGTCGGGGGCACTGGTGAGGCGTACACGGACTACAATTGCTGCCTTGATGGCAGTGGCAGTACGCGGCACCCCCTGTTGAATGCTAACCAGGCCAGGATTACAATGCCAATGGCAGCCGTCCAGTTCCCAGTGCATTGTGGAACCACTGCACCTGGTACCAGCACAACATTACCAGAGTTTCGTGTCACCCCTTTTTTTTTTCTACAGTAGAAAGAAGTACTGAATGTAGTGGAAAGGATACAATTGTGTGAAAAAAAAATTATGCATGTACCGGTAATTCCGTTTCATACCAATAAATGTACATGTGACAACAAAAATGGTTTAAATCATAAAAAAGAAGGGAGGGAGGGCTCACATTTTCAATGCCAGGAGGTAAGAGGCACAGGAACAAAAAAGGTTGGGGGTTGGGGGGGTAAATCTCACCCAGATTATTTTGGCCTGTCTCAGAAATCCCTGAGGCTGAGTGTGCAAGTGAAGGAGCAAGCTAGCTAACTGTGGGCTTCCCATTAATGAAGGCTAAGGCTTTGGCGCTCCCACTCAGAATACAACTGTGGCTTTCCTCCTGGTGAGCTTGCGTCCTGTGACAAACCGTTCACTTCCCCTTTCTGATGGAATTTGCTTCACATTTCAGTACAGTCATCGGATTTTCCTTGCAGTCGAATTTTGCACAATTCCTCCTTGCTCTCTATCCCATTTGGAACATATGCTTGTGGCTAAGGTGGTCTCAAGCCTCAAGCTAAAAATAGTGCACTCCTTGCATTGAAAGAGTAGCTATTATGATAAAAGTGCAACTTCATGGTAGTGAGATATGGTATCTTGCAGCAGTTTGGCTTACTGCGCAACAGAACCCCCCCCCCCCCCCTTCTTCTTGCGTTCTTCTCTCACTTTTTTTCTCTCCTTCTTTTCTAGTTCTTTCCCGCCTTGTCTCTTGGGTTACATGCTCTTTTTGGTGAGATTGTGAAATTCTTTTCTGAGCTCGTGAAGGGTGATCGCCTACACGAAGAGCAGCAGTGCTGAATGGTTGAGGCCGGTTCTGCAGAGAGGGAGTGTGAATATAGCACTAGGAGAAGAAAAGTTTCTGTGTGTGTGTGTTGAGTGTGTGTATGTGTGGAGAGTGTGAGGGAGTGAGGGGCCGAAGGCTTGAAAGGCCTGGGGGGTGCAGGACTGCAGGCAGAATTCTTTTTGCTCCAGAGAGAGAGTGTGTGTGTGTGTGTGTGGTTGCGTGTGTGTGTGTGATTTACAACCTGCGACTGAAAGCTCCCTCCCGTGCTCCCTCTGCCCCCCTCTTCTCTCTCTCTCCCTTCTTTCTTTCTCTTTCTTTCTTCTCCTTCATTCTCATTCCCCTTCTCCCTCACAGACCTCTGCATATGTACAGCTCCTGTGACTGGCCAAGCAGGGCTCTTGCTTGCTTTTTTTGCTTTCTTTTCTTTTTCTTCTTCTTTTCTTCTGTCTTTCTTTCTGCCTTTATTTTTAATGTTTTGATAATGCTCCTGGTGTCGGCTCTTGAGTGCAAAGGAAAGTTTGTCAGAGGAAGGTGAAAGTGCGGGGGAGCAAAAGGGGCCCTCTCTTCCATGTCTCCCTAGCTCTCTCTTTCTCCCTCTGTATCACACACTATTTCTCTCTCTCTCTCTCTCTCTCT
>JASCQX010000029.1:8079623-8092499 GCA_030264415.1 Sardinella fimbriata
AAGTGAACGAAAAACCACACTCGTAATCCATGCATCTCATCACTCACACTGTCTCTGACACACACACACACACACACACACACACACACACACACACACACACACACACACACACACACACACGCACGCTAAACAACAATCCTGACTCCAAAATGGGACAGATCAGTTACAAGTTTCTTTATTTCCTCAAATTTCTATACCAAAATTTCAGATAGTTTTCAAAGTTATTTGATCACTTCTGTCTCTCTCATAAACCCCTTTTTAACAATTGTCTATCTTAAGTATCGAAATGCATATCAGAGTGCAGTTCTCCATCTAAACATATTCTGTTCTCAATTTCCTCTAACTCAAAAGAAAAATCTTATCAATGTGTTTCAGTGATTTATTCTCATGATCTCATTTCTCACATTCATGTAAATATATGACTTGTTCTCTCTCAAATGCTCTCAAAGTACTTCTCTCTCTCCCTCTGTCTCTCCTTCTCAAAATGCATACCGATGTGTTTGTCTCTCTGTCTCTCTCTTACTACCCCCCCCCCCCCACCCCCTCCCCTCCTCTGTTGCGCAAGCTGGAATCCAAGCTTCTCTGCTTGCCGTGACAATGATCTGCGTTATGGGAAGAGGAAGAGCTCCACTGCGTGCACATGTGTGTGTGAGAGTGAGTGAGTGAGTGAGTGAGTGAGTGTGTATGTGTACTGAGTGTGTGTGCTGAGTGTGTGTGTGTGTGTTTCACCCTCTCCCGGATGGCATGTCGACCCATTCCAAAAGGCACCAAAGATTCCACTCTTATCCTTCCCCCAGCACACGTCCAGGTCATAGCCTGGCAAATATAGGCAGATGGCGCTCTCTTCCTCCCACTCCTGGGAGCCTCTCCAGCACAGCACAGGATATGGGGGGGAACGCTGGTCAAGCCCACGTCATGGGATTTTAGTCATCGGCACAGTCAGTCTTGTTTAGCCACTGGTTCATAATTGACAAAAACCATCGACTCTACAGAGCTACACACACACACACGTGTACACACACACACAGCCACCCACGCTCTTTAGACACACACACAAACACAACAGATGAATTCTGGTATAACAATCCGGGAACTGCCTATGGTCAAAGACAACAACCTGGGTGGCAACTGCCAAGGCCACATCAGGGCAAAGTGTCCACTAAGCCCCATCACGCTGACAAGGATTTCTCAGCAAATTTCTTAATCATCTAGGTTACTTATGGCTGAACAACCCTTGACTATAAACACTACCAACCACAATGGGTTCAAGAGACTCTCCACCATCCTTGTTGGAGGCTAGCCCAAAAGGCAAACACACACACAAACACAAACACAAACACACACACACACACACACACACACACACACACAAAGAGGGAAACAACGCCCCCGGCGCCAACCCTCTAAGGTGGCATGAAAGCTATGATGTGTCAACTGAATCCAGGAGGAGATGTGCTGCAGAAGTCTAAATCTAATATGATGAATATAATAATGTGCTTCCTTTAGGTTATCAAAACAACAAGGTAGTAGGTCATGGACAACAATGGAAGACAACGTGACCGCTGCAGCCAGTGTGACAACAAACCCCAGCAGCTAAAACAGAAAAAAAATTTAAAAAAGATTTTTCTCTCAGTTGGAAAAAAAAATCAAAAATCAAAACAGCATGCAAGCGTCACACAATCACACTGTTCATCTCTGGCACCCATTCAACATAGAGCATTCAGACACTCTTAATCATGGTGAATTTGAATGGCAGCTGACCACAAACTAGGGCTAAATCTTGTCTGCTGTCTGGCGGCAGCGAACGAAAACTGCAACACACACACACACACACACATCACTGGCAATATCCTCTGAAGACAGCAGCCAAAGATTCACAAGCTGAACTGATGGGAGTTGGAGAACTGGGGTTGAGTAAAGAAATGAATATTGACAGCTCCATGCATACTTTGCTCCTTGCCCACACCAACAGACACATGTTATGGCGGAGATTTAGCGATAGCCTCTGTCATGACTGCAGCAAGGCCTAAACCAATAGACCATACACAGACTCAAGAGGAGGGTTCTCTTTTGTAGTGCTACATGTCGCTATATTCTAAACCGACTTTGCTCCCACCAAACCATCAGCAGAGGCAGGAACAATACAAGCCATGGAAAACAAACAAACAAACAAAAATTCCTCCCATAGTATAAAAGGACTTGGGAGGTTATTTTGCAGAAGAGGATTGACAGAAAGAAAGTTGACAGAATGTCTTACCGTGTGCCACAAAGACGTTGCAGGTGTGCGCCCCATGCCGCGACGAACTTCCATCCTTCTTCCCGGCCTTGATGAAGGGCAGCGTCGGCAGACTGGTCCTCCTCTGGTCTCCGACCAACTTCCCTGGCTGCTGCCCCATAAGGGCCTGGGCCCAGGCCGGTGGCCGGGGCAGGCAGCTGGGGAAGGGGAAGCAGCAGTCCCCCCCAGGAAGGAAGGGGAAGGGAGCCCCTCCGTGGCTCAGAGCGTCTCTGGCCAAGCCTTGGGTGCTTCAGTCCAGGCACTGCTGGTGGCCGAGGTAGAGGAGGAGGAGGAGGAGGGACGAAGGCTTGAGGGTGAGTTGGACTAGCCTTGCATCCCACAGCCAGGAATGGTGGAGAGTCTCTCGAAGCTGTTGTGGGAGGTGACAGCAATGGCTGAAGGGGTTGTTCAGCTGGCAGCCAAGGCACTGTGACAGTCTATCCCCTGCCTCATGCATTGGCTTCTCAGGAATGGACCATTTTACAGGCTTACATCGGTGGTCCCGCAGTTGTGAATGTTGACAAAACTGTTTGATGACACAGGCTTTTCCTGTGACAGGCACTTGTGCAGAGTTCCAGGTATTGCAAGGTCTGCGAGATCAGGTAACTAATCTACCTCTATTGTAACGATGCAATAGTTGTCTATCTATCTCTATTGTAATGATGATAGTAAGGCATTCAGTTATAAAAACATAAAGCTTCTGGTATAGCTGAGCACAATATGCCCTTTAATATAAACTTTCTTACTTAAAATTATTACAAGCAAGACTGCTCAAACAGTGATTAGGTTATCTGGCAAAGTCTCCAAAATTCTCTTGACGTTTATTGCAGTATATATAGTGTTCCTGTACCTGTACTTAATGGGCTCACCTAGGCTACACAAGCCAACTGTCACTCTCAGGGGTGAGCTTTGTGCCCTTTGACAGTATGCCAGTTATTCCGACTGCATAATGGAGAAATGTAGTTAACCTCAATGTAACGTTAGATTATTGCTTCCTCTTTGGGTATCAGAGGCAGAACTGACTTTGTAGAAGTTATAACGTTAGCAACACTATCACAATGCTGTGTGTTCCTCAGGATACAAATATTTAGCATTAAGATAATGTGTCACTGCTGCAGGAGAAACACATGGAACTAAAAGATGAGTAACAGATTCGACACAGTCTGTATGTGTTTGATTTGCATATTGAAAAACGCTTACTGTTAGATCCCGTTCAAGTAATAAAAAAGGCACATGCTAGTTTGCTAAATTAGCATTGTTGAGTTGCCTGCCATTGAAGCTAGGTTACTCTCATATTGGTCCCCAAGTATAAACATTACCAATGGCTAGGCACGTTTTGCAATACAAGGCACTAAAGAGTTGCAATCGCGTTAGTGCTACTGCAAGCAGTTCTTTAAATTAGTCTTTGACGAAAGGCGTTGGTTTCATTTGATGAAACTTTCACTATTTGGTACCCTCGAGCTATCGATTATGCTATCGCTAGCACTTCGACAGCGCGAGATTTTGGGTACACACAGGCAACTGCCCACTCGTGCTATGGCTAAAAGTTTTTCAAACTGCCTCAAAGTGATCAGAAAACACTGAGCACGTAATTATCACCTTAACTGACTCCTCAGAGGCGATGGGAAACATGTTCAGCAAACATCAAGCTCTTGGTTACCGAGTATTTCTCCAACTTCCGTGTAAGTTAGCGTTACAGTCTTCCGTCACTAAGCAAAGCACTGACCCTCTCCTTCTGGAGTTTGCCACGGCGTTGTCAGGCACTTTTTCTAGCAACCCTTCGACATGTGAAATGGTCATTAGTTCCGTTGCATATTCTTGTTTCCCCTCTACTCTGCATTGCTCGTTCATTAATATAAATGCAATTAAAGTGTAGCTACTGAAACAGCCGTCGTCTCCGCCGCCATGTTTCCATACGCAAAGGATAGCTCCGTATGGGGGTGGGATACGTTTGACGTCAGAATATGCGTGCGTGCGCCAACATGAACAGAGCTAAGAACATTTTTTGATGCAATTCCCTGTCTATTCCCTTGCCTACTATGGGGTCAGTGTGGTACATAACCCGAGAAACGCAGTAATTTAAGAAGGTCAAACGCACATAACAAACTACAGTTAAGACTTCAAATTACTGTTATTGTCTTGGCAATGGCATCCGAGGAATGCAAAAGTCCATATTACAGAAGGACTACACAAACGTAATACTCAAAATGTTTTAGTGTGAAACATTCACACAATTCTGTGATGTCATGAATGCCTCTTTTGGTCTATGTCCAGTTTTACACTACATGCAGCACAACTGCAAGATGCTCCAACAACATTGTAAACACATTGTTTGAAAAAATCCATCACTGTGCAAAATTATTTTTAAGTATTTAATTTTTTACAAGAATACATACAAAAGTTATACTTCACCATCTCTCACAGAATGACAGACTGAAATGAAAATAAACAATGGAACTTCATGATGTTACAGTTTTAAGACAGTGAAATGCTTCTGTCGTTTATAGTCAGCTGGCTTGGAATGCACAGACACCTTAGCTTTAACATAGTCAAGGGTAAGTTATGAGACGAGGTACAAGTTCATCCATCACAAGACACACATGCCTCAACCCTCCTGGTCTGCTAGCCGGTGCCTCGTCTGCAAAACAACTTCCTCCATGATCTCTGGTTTTAGAATGTCTTTAATCTAAAAACAATGGAAACCAGAAAAGCCTATTTATACGTCTGTCTGGGAGAAAATATGTGCCGAATGAAGGCATTCAGTGAAGGTATTCAAACTGTTAGAGAGCCAAAACTGGAAGATTGCATGGAATGTGCGTTATTCCGCATCGTCAAGACAACATGTAGCAACCCATTTACCTGATGTGGGAGGGCGGACTCGTAGCAGTACAGTACGCTTGTGTCGAACAGCATGACTTTGTGGGCTGCCAGGGCAAGAATGCAGTTTCTCAGTCGGGATATCACCTCCCGATCTGACAGGGCAACAGGCTAAAGGAGGGGGGGGGGGGGGGCAGGAAGAGAGAGAGCAGGGCAGGAAGAGAAAGAGAGGAAAGACACACAAACACAGGCACAGCAGGCAAGGATGACAGAAAAGAGTAAAAAAAAAGGAGTGTGTGCAAATGACTTCAGGTAATATTTTCATGTCTGCAATTTTAGTTCAGCATAATTTAAAGTTTACTAAGTGTGAGAACAACTCATACTGACCAATTCATTTACAATTAATAGAGATTGGGCATATACTCAGTGAAAGATGAACAAACGCATAGGAAAACTAACAAGGAAAACAGCTTAGGCAAATGAATGGTTAAGACAGACACACAAGTGTAAGGCTGACACTAGAGATGCATGGATGGGCTATTATTTCAACCGAAACTGCATCACAAAACTCGTCACCCATCTGCCATCGTTTTTTGAACAATTTTCAAATTCGCACACGCCTGACAATTTTCAAATCCACCACCCACTAAAATTTAGCTAAACTTAAATATAAATAAAATAAAATATGATTTTTTTTTTTGTCTTCATCCGCCCAATCCGCGGTGTCTGTGGCTGTATCCGCCATCCGCGCATCTCTAGCTGATGCTAAAAGCAAGTGCTCTCACCTCTGTGCTGGTGTAGTATCCTCCTGCTTCTTCATCCTGCTGTCCTGGGGTGGGATAAAGCCATATAAAGCCATTGTTCCCCAGTATGATGGAGGCCCCGCAGGGGAGGTTGTGAAAGTGAGTTTTCTGCCTTTTCACGAGTGAAGGGGACACCTGAACTAGAACACCCTGGCCCAGCTGAACAGACAAAAAAAGGATGGGATTGTTGTCAACAGTGATGCAACACCACAATTCTCTACATGATCTCAAACTATTGGGAAGAATTGACCAGTGAAACAAGTTTGAGGTGGGTTTGGTGAGAACATTAGGCATTTTTTTTCAAGAGTAGTATACATTTTTATAGTATTATTGTATAAGTTATTATATTATATATTTGTATACATTGTTGAGCAACAGCATCAACTGAATATGTATTTCCATTTGCCAAAGTCGACCACAGGACCAAGGATCCAAGAAATGGAAAACGGCTTTCATTGCCAACATATGCAGAATCTTCAAAGCTTCTCAGTACAACAAACTAACAAGCAGAGGTGCTCACCTTTCCATATTTCAAACTGCGAGTGTGGAGAGAGAGTGCTCCATCAGAGAAGACAGCCTGCACTTCAGCCTGCCATGAATGTTAGGTTAAGGAGAATTTGCCAAGAATTACCAGGCAGATATTACCTGTAAACCACATACAGTACATGACAAATTGACAAATAGTCAATTAATTCACTGTAGCACTCTTAATATCTCGATGAGAAGCTCTACATTGCAACGTGAAACAACATAGTTTATATATCATTCTTGTAAGAGAGGGTTGCAAATGCAGTTTCTTTTTTTACTCACTATCGAAGAAAAATGCGTCAATGTCCTTTAAAACATAATTTGTGCAACCATTTCTTGTGTGCAAAGCAATACCAAGCATCCTCCTATGTCTGTCATCTAACAAAGCACACTATTATGCCCTTGTTTTTTTTTTTCTTTGTTATTGCAGAGATTGGCTTGAATGATATCAAAGGGCTCTGCCACAGTACATTCAAATGTGCACTGATGGTGTGTGCCCACGTGTCTCCAACCTAAGGCTGCATTACAGAAAGGTGGGATGTTGGACTTCTCATTTGAAGCTTAAGAGTGCTTCAAAGCAATCTAGGAAAAAAAAATGACGACAGCAATATATATTGTGAGCCATTATTTGCCTGGTTTGTGAAAAACACTTCGACTATTAGCAGCATGTGCAACCTTGTTGATATTGTTCTCCATTTTAGGAAGACCTTCAAGCAGAGATGATATAGCAACATATCTTAATATGCTAATTTCCTTGCAGAACATACTGTGTGAAATGACAAACTACTAGTCTAGCCACGCTATACGCCCCTAACGGCAACAAATGTAATTCTCTGCCGGGGATGTCGAGTGACTCTTCATAGGGCTACTCCTACGACTAGCAGACAAATCACTGTGAAGTGCAGAGTCTAATGAATGATGAATGCTTTGAATGACAACCTTTTAGCCCATCTCTACACTCCGTCAACAACGTCAATTTGATTTGGAGGCTAGCGCAGCTAGGCTAACAAACTACTGTATATCTAGTACAACTGAATGCAAATAAAAATATAGTATATTGTCTTTTAGTTTGTGTTTTATCTTTCAGAAGTGTTTCTCTGTAGGCACTGGCATTCTTGTGTGATGTCAGATTACTGCATTTCAGTAACCTTCGCAACTAGTATTTCCCACTTGAAGTGGGGTTGCAAAGTATTTTTCCTGGTTAGACATAACGAAACTTTGAACTTCTCAGTTTTCTTCAGTGAAACATAAGCAAAGGACACACATTCAAACCCTTTTCAGAAATGGAAACTGCACTACTGTGTTCTCTCTCTCTCTCTCTCTCTCTAGTACCATGTAAATCTATATGGTGCTTGGCTGTAAGAACAAGGATTTCAAAAATCCTGAGAGGAAGGTTGTCTGTAATGCAGGGGCAATCAAAAGAGGTCTGATCAGAACTAACGTTACATAATTTTGTGCCTTTTAGATTCTAGATTGTGGAAGGATACACTGATAAGGTCACCCTCATGAAGGTAGTCTCTCATGGCCAACTCATCCTCTGCTGATCGCCGTCTCTAAAGGTTATGGAAATCAACAAATTGAATACAATTACAAATTACAAATTCATAACTACACATTGTACTTGGGCTGCAATCTGTACATTTGTGTTTAAAATTTAACATAATAGCCAACAGATATCTGGCTGTTTTCATCAGATTGACAGATACATGTTAAATGCTTGTGTGAAATGGAGCTATCACACGGTCTGTGCACCAGCTGAAAAAACCTACCAACTCTCCACCAGGTAAGTTAACGGCAGAGAGAAGCAACACAGAGTCCAGTCTAGAATTAGTCTCCACTTTCCATCGCTTCTGTTGCACCTAAGAGGAACAGTTCTCGTTACAGTTTGTGTCTGACATTACTGTATATTCCTTGGGAGAATCTGAAATTACAACCAAAATATTACACATATCATAATGTACCTCAGTTATCCTTCCAACCACCACATCACCAACTTCACCATTGTATCTGCAGGAACAAAAAAGGGTAATGCAGTGAACTCTCTTACAGCTATTAAGTTCTTATAAGACCTGAAAGTTCTCTTGGTAACGGTATAGGCCTACTGTTTCCACAAGTCATCTCTCAAGACAGCATGTCAATTTCCTAACGTTACTTGAAGCATCAGTGGTAATACAAAGCAGTGGGATTGTTTATACAATATATATGCTCATTCTACCTTGTCTTTAGAGGACGAACACAGATTAGTTTGTTAACCCTCTCAACTTCTCCAGCTACAGAGGCAGTGAGTTTTTCTTCATCCAAGTATGTCCCATGGCCCCTGTTACGCAAACACAAAGATGTCAAAAGGTGAGATTTCATTACAAATTTGTCAGACAGACATTTTCTGATTTGGCCCAATGTAGGCCTAATCGTTACATTCTGGATATATGGCTTTTAATAGAGACACAAAGCGTTCAAAACTGACAATTTGACCATCAATGAGAGACCAAGTCAGGTGTTAACGTTAGCAAGAACTCAGCTGTGGCTTTCACAACTAATTTTCAGCATGATAAAATTACTTACCGCATGAAACCAGTATCTGTTGTAATAATATCTCCTGGAACAACGAGGGTGGCTGATGCATTTTTGGAGCCAGAGAGCGATACTTGTTTCCGAAAAGTTGGCAATCTCATGTCCGCAGCCATGCTTCAGCAGTGGATGTTGTTTGTGGCGCTTGTTGATGACGTCACGCCCCGTAGTTGTTGTATTTTTAAAAATCATAGAAATGAACTAGACGTAAAACCACATCGTTACAATCACCAAATTTACTACATTTCAACTTCACTTTCATTTTAAATTGACGTTTTTTGCAGAAAAGTAAATGTTCGATCAGTATGAACGTAGGCCTAATGTGCATAAGCCTATTATAAGGGATCTAACGCCATCTGGTGGACACTGCGCTGCGATTAAATGGTCAAGTGGTCAAACTCGGTAAAAAAAAAAATCTGTTATAAGACCTTTATATTCATATATTCACAATTGTGTTTAATGCTGTGGCAATGTTTTCATTTATTCTCTCTTTTAATGCTTTTATTTATTTATATAGACACTTGGACAAAAGTATCTCACAGCCAATTACACCATCTTAACCATAACCTAAGAACTATACCATACCTACTGCACCATAAATTATTTAGCCACAGAAACTTTTACTAAGCATAACCACAACCATAATCATAATCTAAGAACTGTCCCTGTGATTTAACTGCTTTAATCTTTATTACTTTAAGATGAGGAGTTAAAGGCACACTATGAGATCGTGCATGGTTTTTAGCGCAATTTAATTTTTGTCTCAAAACGTAGGCCCTTGATCAGCTTGCTGCCTGCCCCGTAAATGCATTCTGAAAAAGTCCAGTCTCTGGAGACAACACAGGGGCTGTAAAATGTCAAAAAACACTAGGGCACAGGCTGTGCACCAAAACAAAACAAACCACATTTCAGCCAAACACCAACAAAATGCTCTGGGGAGGGGATGTGAGTTAGTGAACATGTACATATGGGTGGGGGGCAGTGAGAAAAGTTGATTTAGTAGGGTGAATTTGAGAATAACATTTTGTTTGTTTTCGTGGAACGTCAACAGAAGTGAAAACAAGGATCCCACACCTTTAAGTTGAGGGTATCAAATTGTTTAATCGTAGCCTATGTTATGGAGAAGACGTGGGCCAGATGAACTACAGATGCCCTGATTCCTGATTCACTGCTGGCTAAACTGCTGGCTATTACACTTTTACACCACATAACACGTCAAAAACATTAATGATAGGCTTTCTATTTTCTATGTCTATAGGCTAGACTGATGTAGTCTAAAAAAGAATAAAATGTGTGTTCATTTGATTTGATATCTGTTTATTCCACTGTTTTTCTTGATTCTCTAACATGTTGTTCTCTCTGTATCGACTGTCTTCCAGTCCATTCTGAATCTTTATCCAATATATTTGTCTTTCTTTCTTTTTTTCTTTGTTATTTATTTATTTATTCATCCATTTATCTATTAGCCTACCAATGAATGAGCTCTTCAAAGTCTAAGCAAAACATTTTTTTTTTCAGTTCTGGTCACCTATCAACAGTGCATTCATCAGAAAATGACAATGTTGTTTTCAGACACTAGGGGCATCGCACCAACATTCTATCCTTTTTCTCAGAACTTGAATGCTTGCAACCGAACCCCCTAAAATACTAAATAAAAGTAGTAATACAACTACAGGCCGGTGGTCACCTATTTTGCGTGCGCCACACAAGCAACAGAAATATATTAGGGTCCAGTTAAAGCAGCTCTTTTTTTAACACCACTAAGACTTAATAAAACATGTCTCGGGGAGTAATGCCAACTAACTTGAGGTAGTAGACATCCTTGTAAAATAAAAAAATAAATCAGTAATGACCATAAGCAAAAAAAAAACATCTTCCATTAAGAGTTCAGTTATTTATTCAAGGAAAGTACAAACATATATACAATATATACATTGTTTACAATTAATCCAATGCAATGTTCAACACAGATAAAGTGACTATTTCAATACTTAAAGTATGTTTAATAACTGCTTTTATTTTGTGTTAATGTGTTTTATTTTTTTTATTTGTCCTGAGATGCCAGGTAATGACACTGCATTATGGATACATGTTTTAAACATTTACACTCTTTGTAATTGACCATCATACCTAAATAAGTAGCTACCATATAAAATTGGACTCGGCTGATTGTGCTTCAGTTATCCTGTGCTTTCTGATTCCACGTTCTAATAGAATGTTATGAACAGTGCTACAGCTGTACATTTTCCAGGAATCCAGAAGCAAAGCTCGATGGAACACTCAGTAACTTCTTTATGAGTTAACTCACGGCTTCAGTGCTTCGATCCTGGTCATTTTAGAAACAGTAACATACTGATTATGATGTATCCACTTTATAATAAAGTGGTCAAGCTTATTCATGAGGCAGTCATATGAGAGCACCCAGAGCCTCCCTATCTCCTGACACAGTCTGTCTTGAGCCGACTGACTCCAGTCCAGTCCACATGGCGAGTGAGTGCTGTGTCCTTCCTCTCTTTGAGCAGTAAAGTGCAGTATTGTTTGCATGATGAATGTCTAGGGGAGAGTAAGGAGAAAACAAAACGAACCAACCCAAAACAAAAACGTTAAAGCACCTGCCCTCGCATTTATCAGAGCACCATGGTGGGGATGTGGTGGTGAATGAGGGACACGGCCGGGTGGGGCATGGGCGGTGGTGGTGCCATATGCTGGGGTGGATGAGGATGAGAAGAAGGAGGAGGAGGAGGAGGAGGAGGGGGAGGTGGAGGAGAAGTGCCCTGGCGACCAGCCTCGGCGCCTGGCCTGTGCCTAGCACTCTTCTGGTGGGCACGGAGTCCAGCGAGCTGCGAGTAGGCGCTCTGGCAGACGTCGCACTTGTAAGGGCGCTCGCCTGTATGCAGGCGCACGTGGTTGCGCAGTGTGGACGACTGGCTGAAGCGGCGATTGCAGAAGCGGCAGGCGAAGGGCTTGTCCAGCGTGTGGATGCGCATGTGTGAGCGCAGGTTGCTGCGCGAGTTGAA
Organism: Sardinella fimbriata; assembly: GCA_030264415.1. NCBI lineage: Eukaryota > Metazoa > Chordata > Actinopteri > Clupeiformes > Clupeidae > Sardinella > Sardinella fimbriata. The sequence continues at coordinate 8,091,635 of JASCQX010000029.1, forward strand.
GCCTCGATGGCAGATGACACAGCGCATGCGGCCCGCTGAGGAGGATGAAGATGAGGAAGAGGAGGAAGAGCAGGAGCCATCACTGTGCTGGGAATCTTCTGTTTGGGAAAATAAGAAGATGTACAGGCATTAGACTCACCAAATATAGTGTAAATACAACTCTTTTGTCTGTTAGGTGAGACCAACATCCTATACTTTTGGATTCTCTCAGCCTGGACACAGCTCCTCAACAGGGCAGAACAACACTCAATGTCCCTCAAAAGAGATTTTTCCCAAAAATCTATGCATTGTATATTTTCCTTGAGCACCAAGCAAGCCAATGAATTCCACTCCATTCATCTGAACGCTGTTTCTAATATTTATACCTTCAGCATTTCCCATCATCCATTTATTTGTTCAACAATTTTATTGTTGCCACATGTACAAATATATCTGTGGAACACAAAATACTCTTCTATCATCTTTCTATGATCATGGCTCTTTTATCCCTCTCTCACTGGTATAAGCGATATGGATCAGTGATCTGTGTCAACAATCAATAGACCCAATTGTAAAGGCACAGACGACAAGATAGAGATCTTGAGCTCATCAGGGGTGCCAGTGCTGTAAGACAGCATCCGACAGCTTTAGAGAGGTAATGAGCACCTTGGCTAATAACACCTATTGTCCTTATAATTACATTGACAATGATCAGCTCCAGTCATGCACAGAGACTCTCTGACTCTATCTGGCTCTTTCTCCTCCCTGTCCCTCTACTCCAAGTTCTTGACACACTCCCAGGCAAAAAGACAGGAGAGGAGGAGGAGAGGCATATACAGACAGGAGACATGGAGGAGAAGTAATGACTCAGTGTTTTGTTGTTGTT
>JASCQX010000029.1:8125218-8137515 GCA_030264415.1 Sardinella fimbriata
CTTTCTGGAGCTGGGGAGGAATGCCAGAAATGCAAGCGCACCGATAAATCACACACACACACACACACACACACACAGACACAGAATGAGGGCTGCAAGTTGCCACTCAAGGAGGTAAACATACAGTCTGAGGAAGCCCCACGATGCAGGACAACCAGTCACTTGTTGCTGCAGCTTTCTGTAAAAAGGGTTGGGGCGGCGGGGGGGGCTTTCAGTTCTGTTGAAAAGAGGGCTTCCTGAGGGGGTTTCAGTAGGGGGACACCCTTGAGGGGTCAGAGAGCTATTTGCACTGCGCCATTTCTCCACAAAAGAGTGCAAGAGGGCCACTGCAGTTCAGTCAATCAACTCTGGCCCACTGTTCATTACGCATACACTACTATTACATTACCGTACATCTGAGCGACAGCAGGCCGGGAAATGGTTAGTCATAAGACTACTGTAGAAAACAAGCTACTCTTATAAACGGATTCAGAGTGCAACCATGAGCCACTCCATGCAGTGTCATTCTAATTTGGCACTGCTGCCACACTTCTGAACCACTTTACTAACTCGCCTAATTCATACACGGCTGAGCAAAACAAGACAAGCCATTGTTTCACCAGTGTCAAACTTTGCCTGTTAGAGAGACCACTACCAGGAAATTAAGAAGAGCAAAACAGCAATTCAGGTCCCACAGAGCGATGCCGAGGGATCCTAACAAGCTTGGCCTGCTTAGGACTTTGTGTACTTTTCAACGAAGGAGCAGCAGCAGCAAGGAGCATTTCCTCGGCTTGGAATTACGCAACTTGTCCGCAGCAGAGGTGTTCAACCACCGGCGCACGGCCATCGCCTGGATCTGTATTGCTGCACAAATGCAGCTACACACAAAGGCACTGATTGTCAGCAATGGTGCATAATTACCCCAAATAAACATGGGCTCAACGCAGATCTTACATAAAGCCCCAGAACTGGCCAAAAGAGGGAAAAAAACAAAAGCTGCATCTCAACGGGTGCCGTTAAAAAAAAAAAAAAAAACACGGAGAGAAGAACGCAGACTGCCATTCTGGCCATGCTCCCAGTTCTATTTTTTCCCTCTCCCGCGGAGCTGATGGAGGCGAGACGAAACGGACAGGAGAGGAGTGGAGCGGAGCGAAGCACGAGTGGCACTGCGTTGGTCTTGGGCCTTCTCTTGCTATGGCTCTTGCCCTCGGCTGGTGGTGGGCAAAATCCATGTGGGGGAGCTAGGGAGGGACAGTTGAGCGGGACAGTAGCAAGGGGCGAAACTAAAACTGCCCACAGGTGCTATATGCCAGCAGAAGGCTATGCAAGCGAAAACAGTACACACACACACACACTCTCAAACCCAAACACACATACACTTGTGCTCACGTATGCGGGGCGCAAGGCACATACACTCACACCCTAATACACACATGCTGACACACAAGCCGAGCAAAACATATGGATAGTCCTGAGACAAATGGCATGGGTGTCAAATAAATGGTGGGCTTCATGGTGACAGAACACCATTTGCTCATTGTAGGAAAGAGAATTTCCTTCAGTAAATTCTACGACAGCATATTTTTTGAGCAAAAAAAAAGGAAATGTAATTTGTGAGTTCTCCCCCCTTTTTGTCTGTAAATGGCACAAGTAATAACTTCCTACAAACGTATTACCAAAACCCATGATTAATGGGGGGGGCGAAATAGATAAACATTTGCATTGTAAAGGTAACAGTAGGCCAGCCTGGCTTTCCGCATTGACAATGAGGTCTCATCAGACCAACAAGCCCTCAACTGTTATGCTGACAGCTGAACCTACACCATATACACCCCTTGCGCTAATTCACCAGGAAGCCTTTCTGAGCTTCTGTCAGTGCTAAGAATGTTCATTTTATTATTAAAATCTGAAAGACTTTAAAATTCTAACATGAATTGAAAGTGTTTGGTCAAACAAATTTACAAAAATGCTACACCTTTTTTTCCCCAAGCATTATAAGCACGAGTCCTTATCTGTCAGTTTCCAAAAATGCCTATTTTGGATTGCTTTGATTGCAAATAAGGCATGATAACACTAATTTGCTCCTTATTGCTTCATAATCAATATCATTGTGTGAATAATATGATGTAGCCTACAAGTGGAGTGAAATCACCTTTTCAATATTTGCTAATGCATTTGTATATAAAAGTTTCTCAATGTACTCCAACCTCCTACATGGCATTTACAGAGGCACAACAATTAATAGGGTTATGAGAGGAGACACAACTCACTGGTTCTTGAGTATTGAAAGCTGTAAAAATAATGCCAATTTCTAACCCATTTCGGAAACGTGGATGTCAGTGTGACGTAAGGACAGTGTGGTGGGACCTGGCACGTGGATACATTACTTTGCAGTTTCTGAACGCGTAGCTAGATAATGATAGTTGCCAAGCTGTGTGCTTCTACAACGAAGTTAGAAGTGTTAATATGAGGTCAATGTATTGCGAAAGTGTAAGTTTCGCTATTCCGATGCACTAGAACATTTGCCAACCCATGTTTACAACTTCAGAATCAAAGCCAACATTTTGCATTATCTAAACAGCCCAACATTAAAATCTTAACTTACTTTGTCTGACCTAAGTGAAGAGGAAAGCAAATTAGGCCACTCACTGACCCAGGACGGTAGCAGTTAGCCAGCTAGTTATCAGCACACCTAACTGGCTAACTAGCTAGCTTAACTTGCTATCTATCGTCGTTCTTAAAGCTAGTGACATACTTTTAAACTATACCCCCGTCTATGCTTGCTTATTGAAAAACTACTTCTCTGTAAAGGTAATCAAGCTACATAGAAGTTGTATTGTTTTTTCGTCACAATACAACTGTCGAGCAAACTGCGTATGCTTGGTTTAAATTAGCTCCTTATAAGTTGTTCAGCGACTTCAACATGCTTGCTAACGAAGAGCACACTACTTGGTTTACTATATCAACGAAAATATAAATAAATAAATGAACAAATTACAAGCAACTGTTGCATTATTTTCAACCTAACTTAATTTGAGCTTTGACTAACAGCTTGGGTTTCTCTGTTGTTTGTGAGTTAACTTCGAGCAATGTTTGCGTAAAGTCAGATGGTTTACATGGCTTCGCGGAACAAGGCCACAGCATAGCAGCTTGTGCGCTAGTCAGCTAGCTGGGAAGATCTTAACCTAGCTAGCTAGCTGGCTAGCCACAAGTTGTGTGGCGTTACAACAGGTTGCAGTTTGTTGCTCGTGTTTGGTTTTTTAAATCTCTCCAAGTCCCTCCAAGTCCTACAGCCCAAAAGTTGTTTCGCACTTTCCCCAAGTTGTCTTGTGTCTTATTAGCTTAAGAGCAATTTGCTGATAGTTTGCTGGGCGTCTTCTGGCCCACATTCTCTTAATCTGCACGCACAGCCATGCAGTCTTAACACTTGGACCTTGTGTAGTCAGTTATGCTAGCTTAGTATGTGCACAAGAGTGTGTTCTCAGCGGGTGAGGGGGGCTGGGGATACGCTGCTTAAAAAGTACACTCCTCCCCCACTCCGAACGGCCTAGCTCTAATCTTACGCGATTTCAAAAAGATTCCTCTCTGTCATTTGCTTTACCTGTCGGGCCCGGTGTAAAGCGTCGGCGAAGCCGTCTGCTTTCATTCCAGGCTGAGCCACCGAGGCCTGTCCCTGCACCAGCTCCGCCATCATCATCATCCCTACCACAGCAGCGCTCAGCAACACATTAGAAAAAAACTCTTTAGCCCAGTAGCGAGCAAGGCGATCAGGCAACACGCGCCGACCCCGGAACAGGAAATGAAACCCGTTGGGCTGAAATACCGCGAGAGAATTTGTAATTTCGCTAGATAGGATCATAGATAGAGTATTTTCAAGCCGTTTTCAGGCCATCCAGCAAAGTGGCAAATTATTAGAGAACCGCGGAGACTCACAGCAAACTAAATAAACAACGAGAATGCCTATACTTTAAAAAAGAGTAAAAAATAAATACAGATGGTGACCTTTATATTTTTACTGATAGGTTAGGTCACCCTTTAACTGTTTCATCATGGACTATAATTTATCATTGACAGTCAGAGTACATAGGTCGAAGTAGCCTGAATGTATGAATTAATAAAGCATGTCTAATCTGCTGAAGGCATAAAACCACCATTTAAAAAAAAACATCAGAATGCAATAGTCTACAAACATTAAAATACTTCATCAGGTAGAGCAAAGGAAAAATGTAGATGCATGAAGATGTTTGCAATGGATTACTGGCAATGTGCATCTGATCACTTGGGACAATAGTCATGAACATCACAAATCACCAATACAAAACCAAAAACCATGAACCATAACATTTAGAAAACAGAAAATGCAACAGATATTTTTTTTTTATTTAGGCTAAATGTATGATCTTTATTGAAAGTTAAGAAGTATTACAAAAAATAGTCACAAATGACAGCTCTCCTCATATTCATCGTGCCAAATACAAGCCTGAGGAAGACCCAAGGGAGTTGAAACGTTGTTTGTTTTTAATAAACACAGGAGTTCAAGCAGTGTTGCGGACCATGCAATGTTCTTCCACACAGTGTATAAGATCGATCTTATAATAGGGTTCAGCATGTCATGGGACCAATGGGCTTCCCTGAATGGGCCCAACCCCTGAAAAAAAAAAAAAAACAATTCTAATGTCCTCTTGTTGAAAGCATGACTGAAACTGTACGACCATTAGGGCTATGTCTACGCTGTCAACATTTGCATTTTATGAGTTAATCAGTTGAATCAGTCTGATGTAAGCACCTCCCATGCACATGAAGACTTGCGTGTGTGGCAGTCTCTGTGTGTGTGTGCTGCCTGTAGCCTACACCTTTACTTCGGTTCATTAAGTTTGTCATTTTTTATTTCTATCATGTTAATGGTTCAGGGCTGTGTTTGCATGCCGTTAATCTATCATTTGATTCAATCTCTTGTTTGTTTTTGTCTACATGATGGTGGTTCTGAGTGACTAAATGCTTGCTTTGTTAACTCGCCTGTTGGGGAGTACAGGACAATGAGAGGCCTTGCAGAGGCTCGAAAAGGATGTGTAAGTTGAGAATAGATGAATTTATTTGGAATATCCTCAAAACTCCACATGTGGAAACAGCTAACTTTGCACATCTGGCAGATACTGAGTATAGGGGGAGTTAAATGCATCAAAATTGCCACCAATTTTCCAGCCTGTTTATGCAAAACAGCCCCAGAATTGCACTCAAACCTAATATTAAAATCCTGTAACATGAAACTGCCACATATGTCACACGAAAGGGAAATATCTACAGCAAGGGTGAAAGAAACATAATCATCACCATAAAGCATCAGTTATTCCCAATTAACATAAAGTACTTGTATGACAATTATATTGTCCTTGAATGTGATCGTCATTAGAACTTTGAGTGTGTTGGCCCGATTTATTGTGACCTTTTAGTCACTCTATACCTCTTGTTCTCTTGTTCCTTTTCCAATCTCAGTTGACAGAAAGATTGACAGAGTACTAAGTTTGACCGGATGGACACACCAATGTACAGTATCTATTTCCATAAGTCCATCAGCCTGGAGCATTTTATCACCTGCACAAAATCTGTCAGGAAAAATACAGGCTGCCATTCCTTTGCCAGACAGGCTTGTCCAAATGGAGATATCTCAGTCAGCACAAGAGAGAGGTCTGCTCTTAGCTATTGCTACCATCTGGCAGGCAATGTATTCAGACTCAACAGTGGTTGGCTTGCTATTTGGGTATTAGGAGGGTGGGTGTGAGGTCAAAATTTGGCTGCAGTCAAAGTTGAAGTCAGACATTTGGAGCAATTATAGACTCAGTTGCATGGAGTGATTTTCTCTCACGTCGTGTGGAAAAGTAGGTGCTGACAGAGAGAATTGGTTCAAGCATGTGTAAGGACGACAGATAGGGTCCGCAACTCCTGAGAGGGAGCTGAGGGTGATTCACTTTCAAAGATGATCAGGTGTCAGGATTCTCCCTCCATCTGTGTTTTTCAGGCGCAAGTGTGTATGTGCGAGGGAGAAAGTGCATCCCTGTGTGTGAGTATGTGTGTGTGCGTGTGAATGAAACCAAGTGAGCGTGTATAGGATAGGACAGTTTGTGTGTGTGTGTGTGTGATTGTCAGTTCTATTGAAAAGGTTTTGATGGAGCAATCTGATCATGTATATTTCCGTTACCTCTAGTCAATGAAAGAAACAAAAACTGAAAAAAAAGAAACAAAGTGACTGAAGGCTAGATTGTTAAAGGCATCATAGAGAGTTTAATTAGGTGGTCAACCAAAAACAGAGGCATTTTAAAGAAATTGACATTATAGTCATGTAAATGTTGTAAATGTTATGGTTCAGCTTTTGTATTGGTGATTTGTGATGTTCATGATTATTGTACCGAATGTTCAGATGCACATTACCAGTAATCCATTGCAAACTGCTTCATTAGCTTAAAGGAGTTATCTGGAGTGAATCAACACATAGCCCTGTTGTTTCACGTTGCTAAGTGCTATCGATAGGTATGAGAATGAAAGATTTTCATGCACAGTAGACCGAATAGCGAAACGGCAGCCAACACCAAATATAGGGCATGTCCGTTTCGTTTATGCCCTGTTAGCGTTAGCGGCCAGTTTGCAAATTCGTGTGAGTTGTACTGCTGTCGCTCTGATACCTATCGACAGCACTCTGCAGCCTCAGACAACAGGGCTTCGAGTTGACTCGGGATAAACCTTTACAACAACAACAACAACAACAATAAAAACAACAACAAAAAACCACAGTATTTTGGCCTTGGCTCCTATTATTCTCTTACAACATTTTAGTATTTGAGAAAATAAAGCACAGAGCACAGAGAAAATACATTGATTTTGTTTAGCTGACTCAGTTGTAAGAGATAAGCAGAGAAAAAAAAAGAATTTACATAAACCGTTCCCCCCAAAAATAATGCATTTGAAATGCTCTTGAAATGTACAGTCTTGTAAAATAATTTGCATATAGGCTATAAAAATATAAAGTGCTTCAGTGAACTATATGGTAAACAATTTGACAAATATAAATATATTTCCAATTATATAATACAAATAAGGCCTGAAATCTCGAGAAGGCACCAAGAATGGCTTTTGCATTCTGAGATTTCACAGAACACACCTATCTCCTTGTAAAGGATAAGGTTTGTCAGTCATGCGATTTCAGGGCTGGACTGGGACCAAAAAATGACCCGGCATTTTTTTCTTTCGTCGTGTAAAGCGACTCTATGCACCGCTATGTCAGTCCGTCCGTTTCATTGGACTAGCCCAATGTTCTTAAAGTAAATCAACCAATGAGCCACATTTTGTGTCTCAGTCTCTCAGATATCATTGTCGATAAAAATATTTGAAATATTTTTAAAATAATGACAGCCGGCCCAAAAATGTGCATTGGCCGACCGGGCATTGCCCTGTATGCCCTATGGCCAGTCCAGCCCTGTGCAATTTGATTTTATTCTGTTGTTTAATGGTATTTTTCTTACTAATGTGCACTGAATAAACACATAAATGTAATAACAGGTTGAGTAACAGTGATACATGTCACATTTTGAAATACTTTCAAAGGCTTAGGTTCAGCCCAAACTTTACCTTACAATTAGGCCTATATTACATGTCCTAACAAATACAATATACTGCATGTGTAGGCCTCACAAAACAAATTCTGTCCTTTAAAAAAAAAGTGGAGTTCTGTTCTTCTCCACTAATGCAGAAAGATAATTCTGTGGGAAATTAAGTTTTTTATAGAAAAAAAAAATCATCCAAAGCAAAGTGCACACAGAGTAAAGTACAATACATCATGGAAATGTATATCCGTACCATGAATTGTTCTTATTCATGTAACTGCCGCCAGAAGCCAAATCTCCTCCTGCACAAAGACTAACACTCAAAGAGGAGATGATAGCAATTTAATGAAGTGTTTGGTTAGTGCGCTTTTCTCGACAGCGACAAAAAGGAACCAATTATACATTGAGAGAAACTTAAATGGAGCTAAAAAGCACAGTGGGGATATCGAGAAAAACACCTACAAGTAAATATGACTATTCTGCGGCAAGAATAATAGTGAGGCATTATCACAGCCTGGGGAGCCATCTAAAGAAAAGCCCAGACCCTTGACAGGTTACTTCCAGTTGGCAATAAAAAGAAGAAAAAAAAAAGACAAGAAAAGCGGCAGGTGAATGAAAAGAACGCCTTGCCTTTTTTTTTCCTTGTCCTATCATCACAAACACACTCTTTTATCTCTTTGTGTTCTCACTGGCTTTCTTTCTCGCCTCCCTTTCAGTCTGTGTAATGCCTCCCACCACTCCTCCCAAACCCCCCCACACAGCCGCCCCACGTTGCACCCCGACCACTTTGCCTTGAATCAGCGTCGTATCTGGATTTTTAAATGACGCAATTATGCCAGGTTCCTGTGGTGAAAATTACGGATGTTTTCCACTATTTCCCTCTCCCTCTCTCTACTGGGACACAGTGACCCCCTCCCTGGTCAACACTATACATACCCCCCACCCACCCACCCACATACCCACCAGCCTTGCTGCACCAGTAGGCTACCACCATCTTGCCTTCTCTTCTTCTCCTGTTTTCAACCCCCTCCTCTCCCACCTGTCCTATTCTTTCCTTTTCTCAAGTCTTCTGCCATCAAGCCTACTTGCCTCATTGTGTGCTTGCTGGAGACTGCAGGGGAATAATGGCTAAATGGGCTTGTTTGCTATATCCCCTCACCATGCGCTAACACAATAAGTGTGTTTTTTTTCCCCCTTCATGTGAATGGTACGCTGGGACGTCATGCACTCTTCCCCATGGCAGATCTTCCACTTTCTGTCAACATTTTGCCATGAGTTGTTGGTGAATCTTGAATTCTGTCCTACCTCTTGTGAAGTGTTAAAATAATACACAAAAACACAGTGTCAGAGGAAATATAAACAGGAAGCCTTCAGGCTGTCGGGATCAAGAAGAACTGAGTGTTTGTTCATAATAGCAGAGATGAAAGGCCACTTGATGCGTGATGATATTGAAGAGAACATCTTTGTGAATCAGAACCCTTGCCAAATACACTATGATACAACAACCTCAAAATAAATAATCAGATACAATAACTGCCAACACAGTGCAAATTGATGTTAAGTACCTTAAATGTTTTTCTTCTCAGAGGTCTAGTGCAGTGCAGATTATACAGCTGTAGGTTTTGGGAAGTGAATAAATGTGACTTTATAATATTTCTATGAATCCCTGTAAAAACAAAATGAAGGACAAAGATTTAAAAGTGAAAAGTGCAACGGAGCTGTCAGCAGCAGGCATTAATATAATTTACATATACAATATAATTATTTTTTTGCAGACACATTTTACTGAGCATTACATCACATGATGACCTATACTTGTACATAAAAAAGAGGACATCTTGACTGTCCGTGATTTAATATTGAACAACATAATTTACTTCACTCTCACCGTCCCAAATATGGAAGAGCAGCAACTCTATCCACCTCACCCCTTGAGATGCCAGCTGACCCCCTCTAGTGGCTAGTCGGCAACACTCTTCACTGCAGCTGAATACACTGAGGCCTGTCTGGGTGATCAGACACAGGCACTCCTTATAAAAAACATGGTCATTGATTGACACATTTTTGAAAACGAACAACATTCAGGACCATAACCCCACAATCATTGTTGGAGAGAGAATATCATGTGGCATTTATGATCTCATTTATGATCTCATATAGGCATCCTATTTATGAACTCCCATGAAACCTAGCATCCTAAATATTCGTCTCCATTTAACTAGGCATTGCATAACGACACAAACAACTGTGTGAGAGCTGCTTTAAACAAATCTCATAAAAACAGACAGCGTTTTTCACAGAGTCCGAGGGACCATTAAAAAGATGAGCTTGGGTGTGTGCATGTTGTGTTTGAGTGGACGGTAAAGGAGCACTGGGACTTCCTTAAGAGGCTGAAGGGGTCTTAGCCTCTCAGGATCAGCAGGGGCTTCACCTTTGACTTTTACCTCTCACAACAGCAACCAATCGAAAGACATAATGAGCTAGCGGGCAAACAAAGCAGACGATGTGTGTGTATGAGTGTGTGTTTGTGTGTGTGTATGTGTGTGTGTGTGTGTGTGTGTGTGTGTGTGTGTGTGTGTGTGTGTGTGTGTGACGGGGAGGGAGGGACTGGGGTACAAACAGCCCGGCACATAGCAGTCACACAGAGCAAGATGAAGCTATTGATTGAGGTAAACATGCTGCATTACTGTCACCCAGGGGGGAACAAGACTTCCATTCACTTGGCTTCAGGCTTGTTTTGGCAGCGTCCTGCAGCTGGTTATACGTACAAGGGAGATAAATTGAGAGAGAAAGAGAGTGAGAGCGAGAGAGTGATGGTATCAAGTGCCTGTCTGCTGCAGAGATACTGTACAGTACTTAAGTGTGTGACTGACAATTGGACAAACTGATAGTGTTGTGGCTGAGACTGAAACTTAGTTGAAAGGTAAAGCAATCACAAGATGGGTATTAATATTAATATACATGTCATATTTTCACATTCTTTACTCATTCTAAGTACTAATAGTAATAGATTTCCAGAATCTAAGTTTTGGTTTCAGGTTCACCATCAGAGGAGAAGTGACATTACAAAATAGAAGCTGATAACATGGGACAGATGTTTGACATAATGCCTTCAGGAACTGTTTCCTACTAGTGTTTGGTGACCAGAACAACTCAACGTAGCAAAGAGCTATTGATTGAGCACGGCCCGGAGGGACCCAACTCCAAAGTCCATTGACTTTGTTGAGGCACAGGTTAGTGTAGAGACCGGGCAGCGTAACACGAGACCAGCAGGTCCAAAACACTCATTAACCCCTCTTGGATGGGCTACATTAAGCAGAAGGCAAAATATTTCTATTTTTCCATCAATATTTTATCACTCACGCCATGGAAAATGAAGGCAGGGCTTTGCCTATAATGGCTTCCCATCTGGCTATAGATCCAGGAGAGTGGTGTGTGTGTGTGTGTGAGCTTCCTCACACAGGGGGCAGAGAGACAGAACGCATTGTGTTTATATGATAGTGGATACGGAAGCTGGCAACTCTGAAGGCATAAAACCTTATTTGAGTGGTGTTTCCTTGCAGCATAGTAGGCCTATATGAAATAATATTGTTTATTTGGAGAATGTGGGTTCTTCTCTGTGATTGGAACTCACACTTGAACTTCAGAATGTGTTTATATGTATTGATTGTTTCTTTCTCTGAAATGATGTCAAGCTATACACGGGACCCACCCTCGATACCAACTGTAGAAAATGTTTAACTCATCCAGTGGTTTACATACAGCAAAACACTTGCAGTGCAGTTTTACCATTTGAATATGTCCTGGTCATAAAGGTTCATTCACTGGATAATAGCTTAAAACTATCTCAGCCATATAGAAACACAACATACCCACCATGCAATCTTTGCAGTCTATTGCCCATGGAGAGGCTCATTTCTTTTCCTGTGCGTATGTGTGTGTGATTGCTTACATAATTCAGCACATGCCACACACAGACAGACACAGGCACACACACACACACACACATACACACACACACACACACACAGTCCTGCATCCCTGCCTACCACCGTAAATCCCGCCGAAGCTCAGGGCGGTGTGAACATGACCTCATCTTCTTTTCCAGGGCCATTAGCGATCACTCCAAACCTCCAGGGCCTGTTAACCCCTTCCTCAGCCAGATGGTGAGCCGCTGCGTGGAAGGCCCGGACAGCATGCCAGACCAACAGGCAGCCTTTCTTTTTTAACAATGGTCTTTTTCAGGTTTTGTTTGCTCTGCTCTGTACTTCAAAGGCACTGGGGTTTAATAGTTTGTGGCTAAGGTCCAGCAATACCAGCTATGGTTTATGATTGAGAGCGTTTTAATGGTGCCAGATTTGCTTTTTTTTGTTTGTTTTTAAGAATGTTTGAATGTAGATTACCTTTGCAATGGAAAGTGTTGTATAATGCATTTTCATGACCAAATCATAGACGTTAAGAATCTGTACATTAGGAATCCTCATCTCATAAATACCTTTATGGATCAGTGGATCAACACCTTTATGATCGTGTGTTTACATGCCCAAATGGTGGCTCAGCAGAGTGAACCAACTGCAAACACTGAACTCGCTAAAAACTTTACTAAAGCAAGTTAGCCATCAAAAAAAACAATTACTGGTGTACATTATAAGCCACCATTCTGGTTCATGCCTTCTCCGTTGAGCAGAGAAAGTTGCTTTCTAGTTCCCAAATATCCATTTTC